>JASVEL010003754.1:0-117338 GCA_032618575.1 Nicotiana noctiflora | reverse complement strand
ATATGAGACTATATCTTTGTCACCAACTCCTTGTAAAAATGTAGATAATGCACCTAGTGTTTCATAAATAAATCATTCCTTAGATAACATCACTTACTAAATTCAAAATTATTGATGTACACACCAATAATTTTTGTTGCCTAGGGTTTTGATAAGTGATTTTATATGGGATTGATTCATTTACGAAGCACTAGGTGCGTTATCTATATCTTTCCATGGATTTATAACGAATATAAAATCTTATTCTCTAACTGCTTTAAACGATTATTCATTTGTGGAATAATAAATTTAACCAAGCTTCATATTTGATTACCTCGTTGGCATTAAATTGGTCAATGGATTCCCACCAATCTCTATGTCTACTCTATTTCATTTGGTCAAATAAAATTGTTATTGGATAAGAAAAGAAAAAAGCTTAGCAGTGGCTAAAAAGAGTATTATCATTACATATATTTTTATGTAAAACATTTATGGTATTAGAAAAAAGAATAAAGTGTACAATGTTTATGTATTGACATGTAAAGTACAGTATTTTTTTAAATTTCTCCACTGTCGGGGCAAGTGCACATATAGCCATTTTCGGTGATGGTAATAGAAATTAGCCAGTACTTATTTTATCTTTAAAATTGTAAACTAAATATCTTTAGGACAATTCAGCACACTTTTATCCTAAAAATTTGAACTGAAAAACTTAAATTCAGGACACACCAATTAGATCCTATATAACAACCCTTTAGATTGGTTACTTGATGTCATTTTTGCTATATTTGACAATAAATCTCAAGAAGGAGCACTCAAAGTTATGATTCAACTCTTTAACAACTCTATTCATTGTGAAGGAAATTGAACGTTCAAACCAAAATCTTTGAATGCATAATCTTTACCCATAAATTACAACTTAATTAAACATGTATTCATTAGATTGATGCAAATATAATAACGTCGTCTAGAGTACAAAATTGAAACTCAGATGATTCTTCACGAGACAATGTCACTGTTTAAATCCTTCACCGAGGCCTGCTGGCATTCCCAAGCTCTGTGCAAGATCGCTCATTCTT
The DNA here is from genome assembly GCA_032618575.1 of Nicotiana noctiflora. Classification (NCBI taxonomy): domain Eukaryota; kingdom Viridiplantae; phylum Streptophyta; class Magnoliopsida; order Solanales; family Solanaceae; genus Nicotiana; species Nicotiana noctiflora. The sequence continues at coordinate 116,280 of JASVEL010003754.1, read as the reverse complement.
TCTTTCATTGCCTGAAACATAAGAGTCGTGTTAGGAAATAACAAATCTAAAGATAAAATTATTTATAAGTTTGAGGTGACGAGTGAAGAGTAGTGGGCCACTGGTGAACAGAGGCGAATCCAGAATTTTAGCTTTATGAGTTCAGATATGAAGTTTTACCATATTTCATCTAACAAAATCTATTATTTATACATAGTTAATGAGTTTTCTAACAGATATACAGGGTCTCGAGTCGAAACTATGGGTTCGGGTTAACCCATAGCTTCTTTTGTAGATATGCCATCGCTGGTGAAGCGTCTCTACCTCCAACTGCTAACCCAAAGGTTTATGTCACATAGAGTAGGTAGAGAACCATTGTTGATTCCGTTTGGGTGGATAAAAATGGGCAGTGCACTGCACTAAGCTCCGGCTTAGTGCAAGGTCTAAAAAGGACCAGACCATATTGGGTCTTACGTATGCAGCCTTATCTTGCAGGAAAAATATTCCCTATGTTTCATCTTACATGATGGTGTTTTACAAACACAGAATTTAAGAAAGAAAATAGTTTGGAACTTGTGGCCTCTAACATGTGAAGATATTTTTGCAGCTATAAAATTTATGTTACTAAGATTAAAATGAAAATTTAAAATTTATAGTTTCTAAATATAGATAGGAGTGTCAAACAAAATGAAACGAGGGAGTAAAACTAAAAGGAAGAAGTTTAAGGCTCTTACTAGTACACTTTTCTGATGTGCATCCTTGTATGCCTCTGTAATTAAAAGTGAGAGTTTCTGCACAAGAAAAACATTCAGACTCTCTTTAACAGTTGGGAACTGACATCGGACAAATCACATGGATTCATATATTGTTGTATTTCACAGGGCTCCTTAAAAGAGGAAAGCGACAATTATAGTGCATTCATGAACATTTTCATTTGCTCTGACAGAACAAGGGAGTACTGTTCTTTAAGGTAAGGGTCTATCGGAAACACTCTCTCTACCTTCATAGGTAGGTAGGGGTAAGACTGCATACACATTACCCTCCCCAGACCCCACATTACCCTCCTCAAACCTCACCTATGGGATTAAGCCTTGGTTTGTTGTTGTTGTTGTTGTAGAACAAGGGAGTATACAGCAAATGCAACTTGTGTAACAGACTAGCTTCAGGAGCGAGTAAAAACATCTTGGTCTCATGGGAAAGAAAAAATGGTTCAAATAATAGTATGTAAGGTGAAGCAAGAATAGATTAAGAGTAAAGGATTCTCAATGGGCACAATAAGAGGAGTTAGTTCCTGGGTGAACTGCAGATAAAATGGTTGCTTAAAGCATAAAGCAAAAGACGATTAATAACTGAGAATCCATCTCTAAATCACCACGTATCAAACGGAGTAACAGATTTTGACAGGTCAAATAAGATAGAAGTACATAAACTCAGATGATCTACGCAATATATACTCACTTCTGGCCCCAGTTCCATGGCAGCCTCAGTAATTTCGGTACGTATAGGTTGCTGATTCCCAGACAGCGTTACCTGCAAATGGTGTAAATATCGGTAAGCTCTCATAAAAATGTATCAACATTGGAATATCTCTAACATTTCCATGTTATCATTACTATCTACATATGTCCATATTAATCCTATTCCGTGACACAGTGAAAGAGAGGAGAAGCATGTAGACAATATAAAAGGTGCGGGACAGACTCTGGAATAAAAGATCCAGCCATTTTTGCTTGAACTTTTGGCAAGAAGTGCTGCCAGAACCAAGACGGAGCATTCTATGTCTAAAAAGAAGGTTATATCTTGTTCAATTGTTTCAGTCACCAAACAGACCCAACACTTAAATTGCCAAGTAAGATTGGAGATCGCATCTTAATTTCAGGAGCAGTTGAATCACTATTTCAGTTAGGTCAATAAGTGATCTGTTCAGCTAGATGACACAAAATAAAGCAAGAAAGAACATACCTTGATTAGTTCACCTTCACAGTAACCATCAAACTCTGCTCTGAAAATACAAACCACCCAAAAAGAAAAAGTAGAAAATGACTCATAAATATAGCTCACAGAAAGATCAAAACATATTAGAAAATGTACTATATAGAAACATACAAAGCGAGCTCTTTTTGTACTCGCACTGCCTCAACTTGAACCACATTTTGTGCCTTCTTCACCGTTTCGTATAGGTTTTGCATGTTGCCAAGAAGACCTGCCTAAGATCAAGATAAACACACTGAGGCTGGTCAAGTGAAATAATATAACATTTTTGACGAGTGAACAACAGGTGCAGCATAAGAAAGTTGAATATAGAACTACAAGCATGCTTAGGCTGAGGAGCAGCAGCTTATACATTTGATAGTGACTGCATTACTTATATAGCTCAACCAAAACATCAAACCCCATTTCCTAAGTTCCCCGTGAAGGTAAAACATTAAACAAATATGCCTCAATTTCATACAAGTTGGATCCATTACATGAATCCTCAATATTCATTCCGTTCTACTAGGACTCAATAATTTGCCTTTTAGCAAAGTAATCACAACTAATGTGCCAAAGCTATACCTAATTCAAATGTAAAAACATAACTATATGTTAATACCACTAGCTGATACCTCATATACAGATATTATGCTTCAATTGTGTTTTCTTTTCAGCTAACTCAGCGTGACTTCAGAGAGATTTTTAAAAAACTTGCAGTTTGCCATCCAGGTATTTTTCGAACCATGACACTTCCTATGGACGTGACACTTCTGTGACATACTAACCCATCAAGCGTAGATAAAAAAGGTTAAATGGAAAAACATGTCAAATGAATAAGCATCTTCCCACGTCAAACACCTGAAAATCCAAAAAAAAAAAAAGGTTATTCCTCTACTTTTTCGTTGATAACAAAGTGGAGTTTGTTGTTTCGTTAGATTGTCAACACTTGCACTCATGGTTACCCGAGGTTTGAGGCTAACGAGCTTTAAAACTGAATAGAAACATTTCCTCTGATTTTATGTTCTTGAACAAACCTTACGAATATGTTGGGGTATTTAAGTCTATTCAAGTCTTGAACAGACTTGAGCGAAAATTTCAGCACCCAAGAAAGATATGGTCTTGGATGTCTGAACACCCCTCTGTATTTCATTTTGTTTGTAACCATTAACCAACCCCTTTGTGTTTCATAGATAGACGTTAATCAAGGCTCATCAGCCAAGTTCACTGTTAAAAAAATTTACTTGAGCCGGAAAACTATCGGAAACAGCCTCTCTACCCTCAAGGTAGGGGTAAGGTCTACATACACACTACCCTCCCCATACCCCACACACACTTGTGGGATTATACTGGGTTTGGTGTTGTTGTAGTGAATTCATGAAAGGATCAATTATCGCCAACCGTAGGGGCCACTTCAAATCACGATAATTTGAACAAAGAGAAATGAATTCAAGGATCTCCATCCACCTTTGTATCATTTAATCCGTTACCCATTATCAAGGGTAATAATGACGTGAACAAGAATTGAAATCATTCTTTCACAAGGAATTTCTTTAAACTTGCTAAATATTTTTGAAATTAGAACTCCCAAACAATGCCACTAACAAAAGCTTGGTGTTTAAGCAGAGAGTAGAGGGGCGGGCCCATTATCCACCGAGTTTCGAACCGTGCGCCACTGACTCTCCGGGTATCATAAAAATACCAAAAAAGGAACAGGGAACTCCCAAACAACCATGTTTCTTGAAGGAGCTTCTGTTTATTGTCAATGTTATTACCAATGAAAGGCCCATGAACTTGATTCTTTTAACTGCGGAGATAATATTAGCAAGCTACCAGAAGAAGATTTTGCAATGTGTTATTTGCACGCATATATAGCTTAAATAATTTTTAACAAGTCAGTGAACAAGATAGATCCAATGTCAATGTAAGCAACAAAATCCTCTACAATGAAGGCAATATACTCAGATACCTTATTGTTCTCATTGTCGTCCTTTTTGCCTCCAAACAGAGCACGTATTTGCATAGGTCTGGGATTATCTGAAACCTTTCGACAGCCGGATCTTGATAAAGTCCACATGCCAACTTGATTCACATTAGGACTTGGATTGTCTGCAAAGACCAAAATTGTGAAATAACATATTCTTCATTAGGTGCTTAATTTGCCCAGTGCTGAAACAACATACAGAAAGCAAAAATTAACACCCAAACTGCGCAGAAACAGAAGTCCACGTTCATCCTCTTACGTCTTTTAACGGTAATAATCAATCAAGGATGAACGTCTTTTAACAGTAATAATCTATCATTGAGGTGCACGGTGGCTTTGGCCTTGGGGTTAGGAACGGTGGTGGCTCTGCGCTGTTGGAGTTCGCTAGGGCTTCCGAGCTTCTGATTGCTAACTCGACATTTCAGAAGAGGGAGGAGCATTTGGTCACCTTCAAAAGTTCGACGGCAAGGACTCAGATCGATTACCTCCTTCTCAGAAGGAGCGAAAGAGGTCTGTGCAGGGACTGCAAGGCTATTCCGGGAGAATTCCTTTCAACCCTTCATAGACTCCTAGTGATGGATGTCGGAATCTGGGTGAAGAAGAAGCAGAGGAGTGCTCGGGGCCAACCGCGAATTAGATGGGGCGCTCTGACTAAAGAGAAAGCCCAGGAGCTGGAGAGGAGGTTAGTTGATGGTGGAGCTTGGAGAAGTTCTGGGGTAGCAGACGCAATGTGGTCAGAGACGGACGAATATGGTTAGGGAGGCAGCGCGGGATGTGCTTGGGGTAACCAAAGGCTATCTAGGCAGACATCAGGGCGATTGGTGGTGGAACGATGTAGTGCGAGGAAAAGTAGAGGTGAAGAAAGCTGCTTTTGCGAAGTTGGCAGGGAGCACAAGCGAGGAAGAAAGGCGGGTGAACAAAGAGAGCTATAAGGTGGCAAGGAAGGAAGCGAAATTGGCGGTCACGGAGGCTAAAAACGCGGATTTTGGTTGCATGTACGAGGAATTGGGGGAGAAAGGCGGGGATAAGAAGTTATTTCGATTAGCCAAAGTAAGTGAAAGGACGGCGCGGGACCTGGACCATGTTAGGTGCATCAAGGATGAGGATGGTAGAGTCCTGATGGGGGAGTCTCAAGTCAAACAGGTATGGCAGGCGTACTTCCGAGACCTTTTCAACGAGGAAGGGGACCAAAACATAGAACTAGGGGAGCTGGGTTATTCAGAGCGTCATAGAGACTTAGGGTACCGCAGGCGCAGTAGGGTGGAAGAGGTCGTGGGGGCTTTGCGTAGGATGATTAGAGGTCAAGTTGACCGGGCCAGACGAAATCCCGGTGGAGTTCTGGAAATGCATGGGTAAGCCAGGAGTGGAGTGGCTCACCAGGTTGTTCAATGTGATCTTCAGGACCAAAAGGATGTCGGAGGAGTGGAGGTGGAGTATAGTGGTGCCCTTGTACAAGAACAAAGGGGATATCCAGTGTTGCAACAACTATAGGGGCATCAAATTAATAAGTCATACCACGAAGATCTGAGAGCGGGTGATCGAGGCTAGGGTGCGGGAGTCGACATCTATTTCCGTGAACCAGTTCGGTTTTATGCCGGGTCGGTCCACTATCGAAGCTATCCACCTTGTAAGGAGATTGGTGGAACAGTTCACTTTATTATAATAGTGGGCAAAGTTCAATTACTTTAGGTGGAAAAGCTTAGTGACTTTACTGCTACGTGGTGGGTAAATATTAGTTAACTTTACTGTGGAACAGAGTAATCAAGGACATGTACGATGGAGCTAAGTCCAGGGTCAGGACAGTGGGCGGCGACTCAGACCATTTTTCGGTGGTTATGGGGCTCCGTCGAGGATCCGCGCTTAGCCCCCTCTTGTTTGCCTTGGTGATGGATGCTTTGACGCGGCATATTCAAGGGGATGTACCTCGGTGTATGCTATTTGCTGATAACATAGTCCTGGTAGACGAGACGAGGGTCGGTGTTAACGAGAGGCTAGAGGAATGGAGACAGGCTCTCGAGTCTAAGGGGTTTAAACTAAGTAGGTCTAAGACAGAATATCTAGAGTGCAAGTTTAGCGCTAAGTCGAGCGAAGTGGGAGGGAGTGTGATGATTGGATCTCAGGCCATAGCCAAGAAGGATAGTTTCAGATACCTTGGATCAGTGATCCAGGGGACGGAGAGATAGACAGGGGTCGAACTTTGGGATCTTTCCTTAAAAAGATTTTTTTTGTTATAGAGAATTGGGGAAAGTGCCACCGATACTCAAAGGTAAGTTTTATAGAGTCGTGGTTAGACCTGCCATATTGTGTGGGGCGGAGTGTTGGTCGGTTAAGAACTCCCATATCCGGAGGATGATGGTTGCGGAGATGAGGATGCTTAGGTGGATGTGCGGGCTCACCAGGTTAGATAAGATTAGGAACGAAGTTATTCGGGAGAAGGTGGGGGTGGCCCCAGTGGATGAGAAGATGCGAGAGGCGAGGCTTCGGTGGTTCGGGCATGTGCGGAGGAGAAGCCCCGACGCCCCGGTGAGGAGTTGTGAGCGGCTAGCGGTGGTCGGTGTGAGGCGAGGCAGAGGAAGGCCTAAGAGATACCGGGGAGAGGTAATTAGACAGGACATGGCCGGGATGCGGATTTCCGAGGACATGACCCTTGATAGGAAAGTCTGGAGGTCTAGTATCAGGGTTGTAGGATAGGGGCTTCTAGATTTTTCGTACTCCTTTCCCGGGGTGGGTGAGGCGTGGTAGGGCCGCCCATAGATGATTAGTGTGTGTTCTCTTATGGTAGTCATTTCTGGTAGTTGTTGTTTTAATATCATTGCATGCCTGCTTATTTATGGTACATATGTCTCTTATGTTTAGATAATTTTTATGCGATGTATGATGGAGTAACTTATGCTGGAGTAACTAATGTGGTTTTTGTTTTTGTTTGCTTTTCTTTTCCCTGCGTCGAGGGTCGATTGGAAACAACCTCTCTGCCCTCTCGGGTAGAGGTAAGGCCTGTCTACATATTACCCTCCCCAGACCCCACCTTGTGGGAATATACTGGGTTGTTGTTGTTGTAATCTATCGTTGAACACCATTATTCTGAGACGTGCTTGATCTTTTAGCCAACGAAATGTTTAAATGGAAAGAAACTTTGACCAAATATTGACACTTATATAAGCCATTCCCCTCTAAATTCAGAAGTTTGAAACAATGTTTGGAACACAACATGATGATAAAGCATCAACCTTTTTTCTAAGCATGAGCTTTTCCTCTCGATAGTAAAGGCACATTAGTACATGTAATAGGAAGGTCAATATATTTCGTAGCTTAAAACAAAAGTACTCACCCTCAACTTATTTATTCCTGAATCAAACCTTCATAAACATTATCACACAGTTGAAGGAAATGAAAAACGCATAATCTGCATAGACAGTCAGATTCGGTGGCAGTTGCTGGAAAAATTGAAAAGATTAATAGGAGTTTCCCATTGTTATTAAAAGTTTACTAAGATATATCTTTATCTGCAAATAGCCATGGAAAGATAGAATGACAGGACAAAGGCGGCTACAGAATTTTTCAACCAGTGGGTATAGAGTGCCACCACACAACTACTCCCTCGTGGCAATGGTCGCAAGCTTACACAGACATATTTTTTCTAATATTGTTACTATAAGAGTGTGTGTGTGTGTTCGTAGAAAGGAGAGAAGGTTGGCATCTCCACTGACTGGGACAGGAACAACCTTCGGGCTTTACCTGTTATTTGGAGCGTGTGTCTGTGTACTTTGAGTTGGAAGGGCACGTCCACATTACGGAACTTCCACAAGTTGGAAAATTTTGTCGTTACCAGAAAATTGCTAGCTTTACATCAAGAAAGCTAATAGCTTCTAGTTACTGGCTCTCTTTATCTATTAGGGCCTTCTATAAAACTATAAACATAAAAATACGCCATAACGGCATCTCTTATTGTAAATGACTAACAATTACATGCCATCCAAATTTGATAGGATTTTCCCATTGTTATTAGAGGTTTACTAAAATACATCTTCGTCTGCATATGGGATATCAAAAGAAAAATGTCAGGGCAAAGGCGGATACAGGATTTTTAAGTCAGTGGGTAACTGGGTATAAAATGCCACCATACAACTACTCCTCTGTGGCAATGGCCGCTATATTTCAATACTGCTCATGTGTTTAAGAGCGTGTGCGTGCATTTCAGCAGGAAGGGCACGTTCGCGTTGAAAGACTTTCAAAGGTTGGAAAATTTTGTGATTACCATCAAAATTGGCCTCTTTCAACAAAGAAAGTTGCTACCTTTACATCAAGAAAGCTAATAGCGTCTACCTACTAGCTCTCTCTATCTTTTCTAGGGACTTATGTAAAATATCAACACAAACTCCTTAGCAACAAAGAATTACTAGTACCTTCATTTCATTTTATGTTCACTTGTTCGACTGCGCACGAGTTTAAGAAAGAAAGACTTTTGGCGCTTGTGGAATTAAACATGTCGTGATATTTGTGCAGCTACAAATTCAATGTTATTAAGGGTAAAATTGGATGTTTATAGTTAATGAAACAAACTAAAAAGGAAACAATGTCATGCCAACATAGTCATCTCATTTGTAAATTACTTACACTTCATACATCATCACTAACCAAAGTAAAATAAATTGGATGTACTAATTAAATTGCCAGTTTGTTCTGCAAAGAATTACTACCACCTTGTATGTCAACAAATCAACAACAACCAAGTAATATCCCACGTGTGAGGTCTGCGGAGGGTAGAGTGAACGCGGACCTTACCATGCCCGGGTAAAGAGGTTGTTTCCGAATTACCAATCAGCTACATGAGTCCTCTATGTTCATTCCAATAATAACAAATTAACAATCAGCTACATGAATCCTCTATGTTCATTCCAATAATAAATAATTTGTCCTTTATAGCAAACTAATAGTTCTCTAAATAAGAAATTAACTAAAATTTAATTAGAATAAAATAACTTATAGGAAAAAAAAAGAGCTTACAGAAGGATACTGAGGAGAAGTTATGGAGGTTTGAAATCCCAGCCGAGAGAGCACTTGTTGACGCCATTTTTCACAAAAAAAATTGAAGAGAAATATGTTGTTTCAGAGAAAATTGAATGATTTTTCGAATTATCGATATTGCATCAGTTTATTCTGAAAAAAATATCTATATGCATCTTTACGAGGTTGCAGTTTGGACTTCTGGATAAACGTTACTTTGCCCCCTCAGGTTTTGAAAGTATTAGTATGATGCCGAACATTTTAATAAGTTATACTATCACCCTTCTAATAAGAGTTTAGTAACTTTTATTTATTGAAATAACCTTTAAAAAGTTTTTGAAAGAATTTTTGGTGAAGAAAAATATTTCTGACTGATATGTATAAAATTAGAAAAATCCCCTATTTATTGATTAATAATTTTTTATTGATAAAAGAATAAATATTATTTCTATTTCAAGGTGGAGAGTTTTATTTTTTCCATCGACCTATTTGCATAATTCATTTTCAGCTTGTTTGGATGGTCGTTATATGTTGTATCATATCGTATTATTACTTTAAATACGATGTTATTTTTGATTGTTACTTAAATTTTATTGTATCGTATCATTAATTATGTCATTACATAACGACGAAATGTGCCCCTTTATGTAACGACTGGTCGCGTCGTTATCTTGTTCTTTTCTCTCAATCTCACCCTTGATTATTGTTAAATAATTTTATTTTATCCTCTATCCTATTATATAGTAGTAACTTTAACATGTATCATAATTTTTTTTTTATAATATTACAAGTTTATTCTTCATATTGCTGGTGCATAATATCATGAAATGACGATAAACGACATAATCTATCCAAATACTATATTTATCAAATAATACGGACCATCCAAGTAAGTTGTTAAAAAATAAAAAAAAAATATTTTTATATCTATAGAAGATATAAAAAAGATCTTAGTGAAAGTTAATAACTTTTTGAAATTTTCAAGTAAATAAGTACATTGTTGTTGCTGTAGACTATGTGTCCAAGTGGGTAAAAGGTACAGCGTTGCCCACCAATGGTGCAAAAGTGGTGGTTGGGTTTCTAAAGAAGAACATATTCACCCGCTTTGGGACACCACGCATAATTATCAGCGACGGAGGCACCCACTTCTGCAATAGGGCCTTTGAAAAGTTGTTGGCTAAGTATGATGTGCGCCATAAGGTGAATACTCTGTACCGCCCACACACTAGTGGACAGGTTGAGGTATCCAACAGAGAGATCAAGAATGTATTGACAAAAATCGTGAATGCCACAAGAACTGATTGGGCGAGGAAGCTAGATGATACACTATGGGCTTACAAAACAGCTTTCAAGACACCAATTGATATGTCATCGTATAAGTTGGTATTTGGGAAGGCTTGTCACCTGCTTGTAGAACTTGAGCATAAAGTGTGGTGGTCACTGAAACAACTAAACTTAGACTTGGAAGCTGCCTGCATGTCAAGAGTCACTGAATTACATGAGCTCGAGGAGTTTTGGTATCTTGCTTTTGAGAGCACAAGGCTGTACAAGGAGAGAATGAAGAGGTTACACGATCAGAACATCATTGAGTGAAATTTTAAACTTGGGGACATGCTATTGCTCTACAACTCAAGACTGAGGTTGTTTTCGGGTAAGCTTAAGTTACGATGGTCTGGACCATTTCGCGTAGTTGAAGTTTTCCCATCATGAGCTGTGGAAGTTGCCACTGAGAATGAATCTCATACATTTAGAGTCAATGGTCAGCGATTTAAATTATATGTGGGTATGAACGATCCTAAGAAAGTGTCTAAGCTGCACTTGAATGAACCACAGAGGTCGAGCGAGCCTTAATTACACTTATTTGAGTTGTGCCGCAACGTTAAATCAGACGATGCGTGGGAGGAAACCCATAAAATTATTGTAAGTGTAACACATTGTAATAAAAAAAAAAGCGTCAGAATCAGAGAGGTGCCCAGAACACGGTTCCACCGCGATCGCGGTCAAACCGCGGTCAAAACACCTCTCTGAACCTGGTCTATTGCGGTTCCACCACAACAGAACCACGGCAGACCCATATAGGCCCAGATAAGTTTTATTTTAATTTTTTTTCTTTTTACTTTACCCCTTTTAACCTAAAACTCTCCCCCCCCCCACTATTATTGCCCAGCAGACTCATGCCCCCTTCTCTCTTCTTCTCTATTCTTCCTCACTCATTCTCTCTTTCAAACAACAAAAACCTCCATTCTCCTCTCCTCTTCTTCACTTCTCTGAAAATTCCAACTCCACCCTTACCCTCTTAAATCAAGTAAGTTTCTCCTCTTCCCACTCTATTTCTTATTATTAATTAGTGTAATTTAGTTTTATGGTAGATTAAATAAACCCTAGTAAGGATTAGTGTTCAAGTTTTAATTTTTGCTTTCTTTCATGTTTTCTATTGTTGTATTTGATGCTTGTGTAGTGCTAATTTGGTTGGGTCTCCATTATACTTTAATTGTGGGGGTTGTTTTGATTACTTGGAGGCCTAGATAATATTTTTGTGGTGTAGTTTGGTAGAGGGCCATTTTTGGCCGAAATTGGAAGTTTATCGTACACTTTTGAGGCGTTTTATGCATAACCTAAGTTGTGGCGGTGTTGTATTTGGAGGATGGCATTGTTGTAATTGGTGTATGGTGGTATTGTATTCCATGTGACTTACTTGAAGGAGTAAGTATGGGGTGTTGTATACGGAATGTGTAAGAACATTGTGGGGCCATATGGAGGTTGTCATCCTTGAACATCTTGGTAGTGGGGGCATGGGCACTTTGTATGAATGAAATAAATGGGGGAAAGTGTTTGGTGCCATCGGGTGGTGAAGTTTGAGTACCCATCTGAATGGCACTAGTAGGGCACATTTGATGGTTCTTCTGATTCCTTGCAGGTAATATGGCTCCTAAAAGACAAAGGCGATCGGGAGGCCCATCCCAGCGACCTACATATGATGAGTCCAGGTTCCGCTCAGAGCTAGCAGAGGACGACTTTAATGCCAAGGCTACAAAGAACTTCATCCATGAGATTCTGATTGACCGGGCAGCCTTCTGCGCTGAAAAGGAAGAGATGTATGAAGAAATCTGGAGGAGGAAAACGGAATTCTTATTTGATGACCCTGCCCCAGTAAACAAAATGCTTGTTAGGAAGTTTTATGCCAACTGCCCATTGCACTTGGGTAGGGAGGTGATTGTGCGAGGTAAGGTGGTCAATGTCTCAATTCCCATGATTCGTCAGGTGTTGCGGCTGCCTCAGTTCACTAGTGACATCGACTACTACCACGATAGGATAGAGGTCACTTGGGAGGTCATGACTGATATACTTTGCCTAGGGGGCCGACCTACTTGGACACGTGACCACATCACCTTGAACTCCAACTCTTTCACCCACTTGGCTAAGTGTTGGTTAACTATCATCTGCAGCAGGTTCCTGCCCTCCAGCAACACAACTTACACAAACTTCCAGCGTGAACTATTGACATGGTCCTTCGTGACGAAGAAGAATTTTAATGCGACAAGGGTAATTAGTAATGAAATGGTCCTTCTTTGGTCATTATACTATTCTTGATGAAAAATACCCCCACCAATCCTGCCGATGGAGACTTGCCCCCTAAAGCAGTATTCAGAGCCTCAGACATTAGAGTGGGCTGGGGTACACGCACTACAATTGAGATAGATGATGAGGATGATGACTTGATTCCTCTTACTCCATCTAGGAGATCTATTGACAGTGTCGGACCCTCTCAGCACCCCTATTTTGGGACAGGCCTATGCAGATCACAGTCCACTAGGCCTATGCTACGTTTTATGGAAGAAGAGGTTGCGGATATCCGCACCTTAGTGGATGGCCTACACACGATGATGGATGCCATGTCTTAGAGGCAGTCCAGAACTGAGAGACGGTTTATGGCCTGGTTCCTACGTTGGGGAGAGCTTCTAATGTAGTCCCCAGCACCGTCTCCAACTCTGAGTGAGTCTCAAGGAAGTCTTCTAACCCTTCTGCTTTTTACTTTCTTTATATGACATGGGGACATGCCATGATTTTAAGTGTGGGGTGGGTGACTTGCTCAGCTTGTATGTTGTAATTATAGATGTTGTTGTACTGTAGCATTAGATTGATATGTTGTATATATTTGAGTGTGCTTATATTAGGATTAGCTGAATTGGCCCAACGATGAACACTTGTCGACGGGTCTCTTGAGGGTCACTGTCGAAATAAATTTAAACTGAAAAAAAAAACTAGAAATAAAGTTAGATGACTTTTCTTGATGACGAACCACTTGGACAGTATTATTGAGGGAAGTAGTCCATGTAAATTTTTTTTTTCTCTTCTAGGTAGTGTAGCACCTCCCCCTTGGTTTTTTTTTTACCACGGTTCTTTTCCAAGGGCTTTTTTTTTCTTGAACTGGGTTAGGTAGATTTTCCTTTTGTAGTTTTAGGACTAGGATGGATGAAGGCTAGAATGCAACCCATGCTGCGCACACCTGCAAAACGAACTTGAGAGTATGACGTCTAGCCTCGTTTGTGGACTCGTAAATCTATGCCTTAATTTTGCACATCTTGTCTTGTTTGAATGCTCGTATGAGTGTGTTGATAAACTGATTTGGAACGAGTTACATGCTAAATGTGTGAGAGTTATTACTTGCATTCTGTGCTTACATGCGATACCTAGAACTTGCCCTGTTTGTTTGCAAAGCGAAATAGAAGTTGTTTGGTTTTATAGATGATTGAGGCATTTCTTTGTGCAATCCTATATAATTATGAATCCACCTGTATATATTACCATAGTTAACCCCTTTGAGCATGAAGTCTGTTCTTCGATAACCCTATAATGACCTAAATCGTTGTGTTTGAATAGCTTAATTGTTTGAACCTATACCTCTGAGATGCACTTGAATCACTAAAGAACATACAAAAGTCAAAGTGTGGGGTAATAGGGAGTTAGCAAAAAAAGGGGAATCAAGAATGAATGGTTTGATTGGTGCACTGGCATTGTAAAAGAAAAAAAATGAGACAAAGAAAAAAAAAAGAAAAAAAAAATAAACCAGTTGCATCTAAAGAAAAGTGGGGGTCACATGTGAAACAAAAATATGGAAGAATGATTGGGTTGAGCATGGAAATTGAAATAAAAGGAAGCGTGTATTAAAAGTGCTTAGGGAGGTTAGTCCGTATATCCAAATATATCCTACCCGTCCCTTAGCCTACATTACAACCAATAAAGACCTCTTGATCTTTCACTGAATGGCTCGATTAGTAGAGTATTACACTAGGGGCAAGTTTATGGTGTGTCTTTGAATGCTCTTTGCTGAGAGTGAGTGAATTCTTCCTATATATGGTTCCTTGTTGTTTGAATTTTATGTGTGTGGAACCTCTCTCAGATTTTTGATGTGAGGGCATGTGAGTTTTCACTTCTGTTAGAGTAACTAGAGTGAGCACGAGTGTGTCATGGCATGAGAGTCTACACCTGAGGTATGATTGTTGCACTGCTTAGGTTGATCCTTAGTAACAGCGGGTGTGACATAAATTAGGGGAATGCATTGAAAGGTTAGGCTTAGAAGTGTGGTTTAGCTTGCTCGAGGACGAGCAACGATTTAATTGTGGGGTGTTGATAATAAGTTAATTTAACTATAATTACGCCTTAAATAACCGTCTTCTTGAATAGTTTTGATGATAAAAGTGATAACAAAATACTCTTATTAGTGATTTTCATGATTTGCAGGCCATATATGTCCAAGGAAGGCTAGGGAGTACTTTTAGAGTCAAAAATGAAGAAAAAAGAGGCCAACTGTGAAATTTCCCAAGTAAACCACGCCTGCCAGGCTTGAAGAATCAGAGAAGGTGTTTGGCCGTTGTTCCACCGCGACCGCGGCAGAACCGCAGTGGAAGAGAGCTGCAGATTACATCGAGATTCAGAGATGGCATTTGGCCACGATTCCACCGCGATCGCAGCAGAATCGCGGCAGGCACGATAAACTTCAGGGACTAAAGTGTAAAGTACGGGATTTTTAGACCTAAACCCCTATTTTAAACACTAGACTTCGCCCAAAAGAGGAATGTATTGATTTTTAGAGTATCTTGGCAATAAAAACTATTGTGAGAGAATACCCAAAACATATTTCTTCTTTTCTTTGATTTTTATTGTTAGTTATGATAAATTATATCTTAGTTTGTTTTCCCATAGTCATGAATATCTAAATCCTTTGTCTAAGTTTTTTATGGAACCTATTGGGGGATGAACTTCTTGTTTATGTGAATACACATTGCTAGTTTCAATCTCTATTTGTCAATTTTGTGTTTGTTGTAGTTAATTGACATGATCCTCAATTAGTTGTGCCTATTTAGTGTGCATAACTTGAAAAAGAGTGCATATTTAGGTTATTGTTGAACAAAACCACTCCCAAAAGTATAAGAGGAATCTATAATTGCGGGTTTAAAGGCGGGATTAGGGATAACGAAGCCTTGGGTGTAATCTTTTGTGAATTGTGCTAAATAAAGTAAGCTAGTGTATCTCGGGAGAGTGCATAGTATATTACTGTAATTACTCGTGAGAGATTTGCGGTAAGATGAGTGTTCATGATTGATAAAGATGTGCTGATAAATTTGTATGAGCATAAACATAAGGGATTCCATCAATAGGGGAAATCATTGCCTTGTCTTCTTCTCATCATTATTTACAATCTTAATAGTTTAGTTTACATGCAATCATTGTTAGTAAAGAAACATTCAACTGTGATTCAAACATTTGGGAAGCTGGTTCTGAAGAGTTTAGTGGGTCTAAAAATAGTGATTTATAGGTTAACTCTTTGTGGATTCGACCCTGAACGTAATACTCCGATTATATTTTTAACGTCCGTGGAGTCCTTTTTAGAGGGAATAGTTGGGCATGATCAAACGGCAAGGCACCAATGGATTACCTAAGGGTCACTTTATGGTGCTCGTCATAATGGCGCACGTCTCGGTAGAATCGAACCATTTGATGGTTGGTCATGCAGTTAATGGTGTCTATTGGGTTTCCCAAAAGCCATTTACGTTGCCTATTGTCACACCTCCTTTTGGCGCGCTTACCCCGAGGGATAAACGTACAAGGGAGTTTTTCCAATTTAAGTGACAATATTCGAAATGGGATCATTTATTTATTTCCGAGTCGCCACTTGGAATAAATTATGGTGTCCCAAGTCACCGATTTATTTAAATCCCAAATCGAGGAAATTTTCGACTTTCCAAATAAAGTCTGCGAACCAGAAATTCTAAGTAAGGAATTCTGTTGACCCGAGGGAAGGTGTTAGGCACCCCCGGATCCCGTGGTTCTAGCACGGTCGCTTCAATTATTCTAAATGGCTAAAATTATCTGATTTTAAAAATGTTTATAAATTATATGCTCTAATTAAACTTCAAACCGCTCTTTTAATTTGAAACCGGACCCAAAGAAAACAAAAACTAATTACAAACAGACTTGGATTTTTGACAAATAAAAATAAAAGGTATCCGAATTACTTACTTTGAAACTATGCTGATTAAAGAAAACATTGTAAAAAAACTAAACTAAAAAAATTTCAATTTATTTAACATGATATCTCTTAAAATTATTGTCAGTTAAAGAATCATACCAAATGATGTATTATTTCTTAGCTTTTAACTTATGGCCGGGGATTGAATGAAAAGATGTGGATTAGTAGAAAATTGACCAAAATATACAAAAAAAATAGAATTAATTCGTCTTGGTTAATTATTTAGCCATGAGGTTGTCTACTTTGGATTTCGCTATCCTCAATATGGCATTAATTGACAAAATCGAAATTATATGATTAAAGTGACTAACATTGTTATCTAAAAGCATTGTCTAACTTATCCTTGCTTGCTTGATTATGAATAGACTTCAAAAGAAAAAGAAAAATTCAAGGTAAAAGAAAAATTTTGAAATGATTCCAAACATCTTATATTAATAGCTAAACTTTAAACCGAACCAACATCTTGAACATGCTTGAACCATTTGACTTTAAAAAAAACAATTACCTACAAAATATCAAAGGAATTCCAATCCGTATTGGCTAGTTTTGACTTACACGGGTCCTGAACATTTACTAACAAGAATAGAAAAATAATCAAACACAAATGAAAAATTAAAGTCTATTCTAATCAATAGTCCCAAAATAAACCAAGTTTACAATGACGAACAATACAAGCCCGGCGAATTTTTTGTCTCAATTCGTACATGCCGAAGCAAGAGCTAAGTAGACATACAAGACTATGTGCATTTTTAATCCTTTAAACAAATAGTTACATAATATCCATTTGTTTGGCTAATAGTCTTTAGTTTGATAGATAGCCAGATAGGATCATTTATATAATCGCTAAAAAAAAATTCAAAGAGTAGCTCTTCATTTCATTTCTGGTATAATAGTGCACAAATCCAAAAGACGTGTACCTGGATTTCAAAATCGAGCAAGAAAGGAGTCAGCAACAGTAGGCGACGACAAACAAACAACCAAACTAAACAGCAACAGTAGTGGCAATTCTCGGCCAGAAATCCAGGAGAACAACAACCAAAACACCAAATCCAAGGGATGTTTTGACGAACCAAAACAAAGAAACCAGAAACAACCAGAAAGAAACAACAGAACAAGTTTGGCGAAGAAAACTAGATGTGTTTTCAAACTGAAACAAACAAAACAGGTTTTGTTTTCAACTAAAAGACTGTTGGATGTGTTGAAATCAGTGGAAAATTTAGTTTCCAAATGTGTCTAGAGTATCTTTTCTGTGTGTTCAAAGTGTTTCCAGAGAGTGTTCTGTGAAACAGTGTGTATGTATGTTTTTCAGAATGTTTCTGTGTGTGTGAATGTTCTGCCAGTGAGCCTCTCTATGTGTGAATGTATATTCCCAGTATGTCTCAATGTCTGTGTGTGTTCACTATCAGAGAGTATTTTCAGAGGGTATATCACTGTGTTCTTTGTTTTCCAGAGAATGTGTCTTTTATAACCTACAGATCCCAACCAACAGCCCTTCTTTTTCAGTTTCAGATCTGTCCAGCACCTATTATTCCCCTTTTTCAAACCTTTTTCAGCTGTATATTCCCTCCCATGTGCATCCCTTTACCTTCTAATCACTACTCCCATGTTATCTATTTTCCAACACTAAAGGTGTATTAGATTAAGTGATCCAAAGAATGTCCTCTGACAAATTACACACCAGCAAATCATTTCTAACTTGTGAATACCAAAACACCCTTGAAACTTCAGTTAGGAATGCAGCTATATCCAAGACAGACTTCCTTATTTAAAATCAATAGAATTCAAAGCTCAAAAACACAGGGAATCATAACAGTCACAGCTAAATCATGGTCCGATGTTATAACAAACTAGACTCGCAGAATTAATTGAACGACATTCGACTAATTGATCGCAACATGTATAATTGTCATTCAAACAGTTTCGGCCAAAATGGAACAATATGAAACTAATCGTCAATATCCGACTAATCGATTGCAACACATAATTGATAACAGTTAATCGACGAAAACAAAGATTTCGGCAAGCTTCGGCAGACCAAACAAAAATGTAGAACACAATCATTTGACGATGTTAATCGAAGCGAATATGCATTCCAACATTCAAATAACAATCAATCGATTACGATACGCATAATCGACAAACAAACCAAACGCAAAGAATGCACACTGCATACTCTCGGCCAGAAAAATAAAAAAAATGAAAATTTTAGCTATTCGACGAAATATCGAATTGAGTCGAATTCTTATCTTCTAACAACACACTTATAACAACCAAATCAGAAAACAACAAGTCGATCAAATAAAAGGTCCCAAAAGAAGAAGAATTTGAAAATTCGGAAACATCCGAGAGAAGGAAAAAAAAACAATCAAACAACGAATGAAACTACGAAAACAATTAACTAAATTGACGAGTCTAATTAGATAAGAACGGAAAAGAAAAGAAATACCTTGAAGAGAAAAAAATCGGAATGAACAAACTTGGGACAAATCTCGGTTTTGACTTCGAAATTGTATTTTGGGAATCAAATGGACCTTAATTGAAATGTCTTCAAATGAAAACATTTCGATTAAGGTCTATTAGACCCCAATCTCTTTCGACTTGGACGAAATCCCTATTCTAGGGTTCTTGAATCAACTCGGCCAAATTCGATGCATTCTCGCGTTGTTTGAAAAGAAACGGGTGTGGGTTTGAGGAGAGGATGGCCTAATGATGGTGTGGTGTGAATTGGGTGGTCGGCGGCGTTGTTGCCGCCGGATTTTGGGTGGTGTAGAAGGGTGGCGGCTAGGGTTTATTCTAGGGTGTTTGGGCTCTTGTTCTCTCTAGAGAGGAAAGGGGTGGAAATGAGGCAAAAATTAGGGTTTGGGGGGGGGGTTTGATATATTAAAAATGGTTAATTAATTCTGGACCGTTGGATGAAGGAGTCCAACGGCCCAGATTAAAAAACATAGTGGGCGGATCCGGGTATGGGGCTGGGGCGGCTGAGGCAATTTTTGGGCTCCATTTCAATTTTAAACATGGCCCAAATCAGATTTTTTCTCTCACTTATTTCCTTTTCTCTTCTCTTTTAATTTTAATTCTCAATTTATTAAAACAAAAATTTTAATTATGCTACAAAATCAATTAAATTATAAGAAATACTAATTAAGTTATATTAACAATTAACACAATCAATTAAAACATCAATTAAATATAAATCATACAATTGGGACATTAAATACTAGAAAATGTAAAAGATGAATTATTTCCCTTTTTTTTTATGATTTTCGTTTTCGTAAGATAAAATTAATTACTCCTAATTTCAAACTAGATGAGAAATGTAAACACGACATATTTTTGTGTTATTATTTTTTTTTATTAATTTAAACACATACAATCACGTATATACAAATGCAAACAAATACCAAAAATAACACAAAAATTCACAAAAATTCACACCATAAAATAGACAATTTTTGTTTTGATTTTGTGGGAGTAATTCATGTTAGGCAAAAATCACGTGCTCACAGCTGCCCCTCTTTGGAACCACGAAGAGTTTTCGTGCAAAGATAAATGAGCAAATACGAGCGATTTTTGCCCGTTTGAATACTCAGTGGGAAGCATTTTGAAAGAGTTTGACCGAGCCTTTGCTTCGGAGGCCTCCTACATATCCTGGGCTAAACAGGAATCAGGTCAATGTGAGTTCGGGAAGTTTTGGTAGCTGGGACTACCGTGGACTGACACTTTGCTATTACTGTTGCTATCGTTGCTGCATGTTGCTGCTTACTGCTTACTGATCTCCTTATTTACACCAAAAGAAATTAAAGTTGAACTAGCTATGCTATCAAACTACGAGTTACAAGATTCCTATCTATGATTCTCTTGAAAACTTGATCTTGAATCTTAGCTGATTCGCTGTAGACCTCGATCTGAATCTTGATGCTCCGCAAGCTGTACGTGCTTGTTTATTTTTGTAACATTGAGTGAAACGGAGTCGGCGGAGCTTGTTACTTCAATCATCTTCTGAGCAATCGTGCCTTTGTTTACTCCAACATTTGAACTCTTTTCTTTTGGTTCTTTTCTTCTTTTCTTCACTCTGGATTGGTGTTCCATTTGTAGGTTATCTCGATCCTTGCGTCCCGAGGTCAAACCTATTTAGACAACAAAACAAACAAACGAACGAAATTTTTCTGCCCCAGTTTTGCTAGGAAAATTTCGTGAGTTAGTTGTGACACAGAAAGTGATTAAAAGACTCTTTGGTATTGGGTAAGAAAGTCGTGGTTTCACAAAGGTTCAAACGGCTTTCTGGCCGGGATTTTGTAGAAGAGTTTCACGGCTTTCTTGCCGGAATTCAAACAATATCTAACGATTTTTGGCCGTCGGATCCTCGGTTTTTTGGCCGGGGTAAAAATAAATGGCTCCGCAGTTTTCTGACTGGGAGATCCTCGGTTTTTGACCGGGAAGAAAAGTTTCATGGCTTTCGGCGGAATTCAAACAATATCTAACGGTTTTTTGGCCGTCGGATCCTCGGTTTTTTTTCCGGGATAAAAGTAAATGGCTCCGTAGTTTTATGACTGGGAGATCCTCGGTTTTCTGACCGGGAAGAAAAGTTTCACGGCTTTCTGGGCGGAATTCAAACAATATCTAACGGTTTTTGGCCGTCGGATCCTCGGTTTTTGACCGGGGTAAAAGTAAATGGCTCAGCGGTTTTCGACTAGGAGATCCTCGGTTTTACGACGGGGATAAAAGTTTCACGGCTTTACGGCCGGAATTCAAACAATATCTAACGGTTTTTTGGCCGTCGGATCATCGGTTTTTTGGCGGGGTAAAAGTAAATAGCTCCGTAGTTTTGGGCGGGAGATCCTCGGTTTTCGACCAGGGATAAAAGTTTCACGGCTTTCGGCGGAATTCAAACAATATCTAACGGTTTTTTGGCCGTCGGATCCTCGGTTTTTTAGCGGGGTAAAAATAAATAGCTCCGCAGTTTTCGGTCGGGAGATCCTCGGTTTTTGACGGGAAGAAAAGTTTCATGGCTTTACGGCGGAATTCAAACAATATCTAACGGTTTTTGGCACGTCGGATCCTCGGTTTTTTTTTTGCGGGGTAAAAGTAAATAGCTCCGCGGTTTTTCTGGTGGGAGATCCTCGGTTTTCGACCGGGAAGAAAAGTTTCACGGCTTTCGGCGGAATTCAAACAATATCTAACGGTTTTTGGCCGTCGGATCCTCGGTTTTTTGGCCGGGGTAAAAGTAAATGCTCCGCAGTTTTTTGACTGGGGAGATCCTCGGTTTTCGACCGGGGATAAAAGTTTCACGGCTTTACGGCGGAATTCAAACAATATCTAACGGTTTTTGGCGCGTCGGATCCTCGGTTTTTTGGCGGGGTAAAAGTAAATGGCTCTGTAGTTTTCGGTGGGAGATCCTCGGTTTTTTGACGGGAAGAAAAGTTTCATGGCTTTACGGCGGAATTCAAACAATATCTAACGGTTTTTGGCAGTCGGATCCTCGGTTTTTTTTGGCCGGGGTAAAAGTAAATGGCTCGCAGTTTTCGGTCGGGAGATCCTCGGTTTTCGACGGGAAGAAAAGTTTCACGGCTTTCTGGTCGGAATTCAAACAATATCTAACGGTTTTTGGCCGTCGGATCCTCGGTTTTTTGGCCGGGGTAAAAGTAAATAGCTCCGCAGTTTTTTGACTGGGGAGATCCTCGGTTTTCGACCGGGGATAAAAGTTTCACGGCTTTCTGGCCGGAATTCAAACAATATCTAACGGTTTTTGGCCGTCGGATCCTCGGTTTTTGGCGGGGGTAAAAGTAAATAGCTCGCGAGTTTTACGGCGGGAGATCCTCGGTTTTACGGCCAGGGATAAAAGTTTCACGGCTTTCTGGCCGGAATTCAAACAATATCTAACGGTTTTTTGGCCGTCATATCCTCGGTTTTTTGGTCGGGGTAAAAGTAAATAGCTCCGCAGTTTTTTGACTGGGAGATCCTCGGTTTTCTGACCGGGGATAAAAGTTTCACGGCTTTCTGGCCGGAATTCAAACAATATCTAACGGTTTTTGGCCGTCGGATCCTCGGTTTTTTGGCAGGGGTAAAAGTAAATGGCTCCACAGTTTTCTGACTGGGAGATCCTCGGTTTTCTGACCGGGATAAAAGTTTCACGGCTTTCTGGCCGGAATTCAAACAATATCTAACGGTTTTTTGGCCGTCAGATCCTCGGTTTTTTGGCCGGGGTAAAAGTAAATGGCTCCACAGTTTTCTGACTGGGAGATCCTCGGTTTTCTGACCGGGGATAAAAGTTTCACGGCTTTCTGGCCGGAAAGACCCTCGGTTTTCCTGACCGGGGTCCAAACAGATATTGGACTGATATGATTTGATTCTCTTTTTCGGATGTGAACACATGATTTTTGCACTAAGCCTTTAAATTCCAAAATTAAAATAAAATGTTTTTGAGTGCAATTACTTGCTTTGTTTGAAATTAATTATATTTTGTGTGTTTGAATAAGTAAAAAATTAGAAAAAACCAAAAAAAATATAGTAGTAATTAATTTGTTAGTTTAGTTAATTAGAAAATTAGCAAAATAGTTTAAATAGGAGAAAATAAAGAAAAATAGCAGAAAAATTGCAAAAAAATACTAGAAAATTAGAGTAAATAGAAAATTAGGTTTTGTAATTTTTCATAAAAGAAAAAGAAAAAAAAAGTATAAAAGAAAATACATAAAAATCATTAAAACCGGAAAATACAAAAATATATATATATAGGTATAATGAATTGGGGCTAATTGAGAGGCCCAACATGCTAAGCCCAGTAATTTGGCCCGCCTGGCCTTTTAGTTGTGTTGATCATGACCGTCCATCTTGATAGATCCAACGACCCCAATAATTAGTGGTTTGGTTTTAATTAATTAATTGTGATGCTTGATCTCGGCCGTCCATCTATATTAATCTAACGGCTAAAGACCTTAGTCTCATAAACAATCGAACGGCGCCGTTTTAGTAACGTGCGTGTGAGCCGTCGATCTTTATCATTTGAACTGTTGAGATTACCTCGGATTCAATGGCTATATAATGCCTTTGTCCGAAAATTCTCGCCCATTTTACATAACCCTAGAGACTCAGCCGCCTCTTCTCTCATCTCCTCCATCGTCTTCAACCCTTCAACCCTAGGCGGCCATGGCGGCCACCACCCTCTACGGTGGTCGCCGGCTCTCTTCATCCCTCCTCTCTTCTTCTCCTTCTTCTTCGTTCCATAACACACCCAAAACCCAGAGAGAACACCTTGTTCTTCAAAGTTCCGGTCACCGGAATCTTTGCCGGTGACCACTAAAGTATGAATCTCCGCCTCAAACCAATGCCGTTCGAACCCTCTCCACTTGATCTATCACCCTACCCCATTGGTTCCCTTCGAATCTCACTAGATTTCTTCGAATATCCAAAATAAGGTCACCGGAAACCTAACTCCGGTGACCCCAAAATCAAAACCACCCAAAGATCCGTTCTTTACCCTCACCCAAACACCCCTCCTCAAGCCAAAATAAAAAAAAAGGCTTCGCCTTTGAGCCTGAAAATGAAAATCAGAGAAAAATTGAAAGAAAAAGAGTTCTGAAAAAAAGAATAAAGAAAAAAGGAAACAAGAAGAAAGGCTAGGGAATCAGAGAGTGAAAAGAGAGTGAAAAGAGAGAAATAGGAAGCTCGGGGGACCGGCCCCGCTAAGCTAAGTCCCCGACCCTTATGTGCTTTCTCTATGCTTTATTCACCTTCTTTGCTTCTCTGTGCTTTATTCGTTTTCTTTGCTTGTTTGTTCATGTATTCGACTTCTTTGCTTATCTGTTCATGTTCTCTTGTCTTTCATCTTATGTTTCTGTCTGTCTTTTCTATTCTGTAGATTCTCTATATCTTATGTTTCATCTGTTAGTTTAGATTTTTAACTTGCTCATCTTTCGTATCTTGTTCCTGTTTGTCTGTTCATCCTCTCTTGTTTCATATCTTTCATCCTGTGTATTCTTGTATGTTTTTCTGTTTCTTTTTAGATCCTGAAATCGTATTAGGGTTTCTTAACTCGCTCATTTTTATATATTTGTTCTTCTGTTCGTTGGTTTCAAATTATGTTCTGTTTCTGATAAGTCAAAGTGTTACCTTGATTCTCTTCTCTTCATCATCTTGTGAACCATATGGTCTTTGATCTGTTTGGCTCTTATAGTATAGCTTTTCTTCTACTGTCATGCATGCTTAGTTTTGATATTAGCTTAACTCTTGTTTTCTTTTCATCTTTTAAGTTGATGTCCTGACTGTTCTTCCATGCGTATTCTTCACTCTTGGTTTTAGTTAGAGTTCTCTTATTTGTTTAGCTTGCAACATTGTTTCTGTTTGCTTAAAGCCTAAGTCACTTCTGACTCTTTTCTTGTCTTCACTTTTATTAAATCATATAGTTTTGGATTTGTTCTGATTGCTCTTGTGGCTTTAGCTTGAAAGATATATGATAGAACTAGGTTTCCTTTCCATCTCATTTTTCCTCATAATGTTCTGTTGCTTTGTTTGTTTCAAGTCATGTTATGTTTCTGATTGAGTCAAAAGAGTTACCTTGATTCCATTATAGTCCTTGATTTGTTTAGCTTTCATAGTCTAGTTAACTTTTCTTCTACTGTCATGACTGTTCTTCTTTGTGTGTCCCTCACTCTTGGTTATAGCTAGAGTTCTCTTGTTTAGCTTGCAACATTTCATCTGTGAAATTAGATATCTCTTGTGCTTCCCTTCATGATTAGTTTAGTTGTTTTACCTTAATTAGAGTCTCTCCTACTAGTTCAAATGTCCATACTGTTCTATCTTCTTTACATGAATTAATTTGGTCCTAAGGCCAGTAGTTGGTTCTCATGAATGATATAAGTCATGCTTCATTTCTTCTGGACTGTTTTGTGAGAATTTAGTGTCCATATGCCCATGAATCTTGAGTATGTTAGAGTCTTTCAGTGAGTCATTTAATATAAGTTGTTTCTAATTAGTTCTGTTCAATGATTAATTGATATCTTTGCTATATGAACCTGAGCAATGTGAATTGATTAGTTGAGATTCAACATTATCAAATCCCTTTTCTGAATTTTAATTAGTTGGTAAACACTGTTAGGTTTCATATGGTTATGGGTGCAATTACATTTTGAAATGGCTAAAACTGCAATAGTTCCATGTTAGTTGAACACTGTTAATGCTTTCATGCTTAGGTGAATTGGCTATAGCTGCTAGTGCTAGGTCTCATTAATTAGTTAGTTTTAAATAGGAATTAGCTGAAAATGATCATAAATAGGCTATAAGTTTAATAATTGACCTAAGAGTGGTCAACTTTGGAAAAGTTGACCAACTCTATAAGGTCCAAACACACCAGCCCACTCTCAAAGGATGCTGGTTGTGCAAAAATGGTCAAGCCTGCAAATGCAGACTTGCCCAGGCTCTCTTTTGAGCCCTGGACATTAAGTGGCCAAACCTGCAAAGGTTCTGGTCCCAACGGTTCAACAAATGGGTTTAATTACCCAGGCTAAGTCTCAACTTGAGACTGGCTATTGGATAAATAGTTCAATTAAGCAGGCTAGTCCTGCAATTAGTCTAATTAACCTTAAAATCACAAAAGTAGGTTATTAAAAAATAATTGGCTTAAGAGTGGTCAACTTTGCAAAAGGTTGACCAACTCTATAAGGCCCTAACACACAGTCCACCTTTAAAAGGGGGCTGGTTGTGCAAAATGGCTAAGTCTGCAAATGCAGACTTGCCCAAGCTCTATATTGAGCCCTGAACATTAAAAGGGCCAAATCTGCAAATGTTTTGGGCCTAATTGTTCAGTAATTATCCAAGTCTCAACTTGAGACTGGATAGATTTTAAAGAGTTAATAAAGCAGGCTAGTCCTGCAATTAGTTTTAAAATTGAAATAAATTGGTCTTAATTAACTGAAATGGATCCAGGAGTGGTTAAAATTGAAATAGTTTCCTAAAGTAGACCTGGCCAGCCCTTAAATACCAATGCAAGGGCTGGCTATTAATTAAATAAGTCCCAAAGAAGCTGAAAATTAACCTAGGCAGTCAAGTAAATCAGCATTGGCCTTGAGGGCATAATTGGAAGTCAAATAGGTAAAATGGTGAATAGTTTGGAACATAAGAGGGTAAGGGAGTCATTTGTACCCCTGATTTCTGCAATTTTGCAGAGATTTATGGGTATAATGGTCTCCCTAAAAAGGGAAATCTGTAAAAATCTTCATCCCTCAGGGCTACATTGGTAAAAGACCCTTAAAAGGAATCTTTGGAACCTTCCAGCACATGCTGGAAGGGTTTCTAGTAACAGAATTAGGGACTTAAGTGTATATTTCATAATTTAGGAGGGGGGAAGTGGGATTAATCCCATACTTCCTCCCCAAGTTTTCAGCCTTAAAAAATATCTATATATACCTCTAAGAATGGGGCTGAATGGGGGTTCCAATTCTGAGAGTAATCTAAGAAATACATCTGGGGTTCCAACATTGAGTAATCTGAATTCACTTAAGCTGACCTTTGGATAACAATTTCAGAGTAAAAACATAGCAATTTAGCAATAGTATTTCTGGTATTCCTCGAGTGAAAGTTTTGCTGATCTTTGTTGATTGCTGGGTTCGTTTGCTTGTTAGTCTCTGGGTTTCTTTGTTTGCTGATTGCTGTGTTGTTCGACTCACTTGGATCTCCAGTCACTGTTGCATTGCCCTTTGGACTTACTGCTGTTACTTGCTTGCTTAACCCCTTAGAACTCATCGGTTTTCTTTTGCTGAATCAGGTACACACCCTGTTCAATGAAGCTGTATCGTTGAGATGCTTTAATGGAATGAAGTTCCTGCTTTAAATCATTTTGTCTTTTTGTATTAGTAGCTTAATTGTAGTAGAATGTAGTAGTATAAAAACAGATACAAAAATGCTGTAATAATTTAGTACTAGTAGCAGAATAGTAGTAGTAGTAAGTAGCATAAATCACTTAGTTTAAATAGGTAAAAAACTCTAAAACATAAGTTAATTAAAAAATAGTTTCTGAATCATTAATCATTCACTCACAGTAGATTCGTAAATCACAGTCATATATTAGGATTCATTCAAATGCGGATAAGTTTAAACATTTGATTAAACAATGGGTCATTCATGATTGGGTTAAGTATGTTGTATCGAGTTAAAGTCATGGTAAAATCAGTAGTATGAGCGTTTTTTTTGATCACGTAGATGTAGATGCTTAGGATCATTGCAATTGAGTAATTGGAATGTTTAAATTCTGCTTGGATAGTTCAATTAATTCTAAGGGTCTAAGTCCAGTTGTGAATAATCAATAGGGGGAAATAATCGCATGAAGTAACAATTAGAATGGAAACAGCTTTAAGAATACCAAATATGTTCAAATCTGAAGGAGAAGTAAAAAGGGGAAGTGATTAGATATTGAAGTGGTTCAAGTAGGATGAATTGATGGTGATGAAAGGTGTAGTTAATCACTTAGTCTTAAATAATTTGTAGTTAATTAGTTTAATTACTCTTCGATTTTCCTATATAATTAGACAGTCTTCTTAGAATTATTTTTTAACCCTTAACCAGTAATTAGATGGATTCCTAGCGGTAAACTAATAGTGACGTTAGTTTGTATTAAAGGCAATTAGTTAGAATT
Source organism: Nicotiana noctiflora (assembly GCA_032618575.1). NCBI lineage: Eukaryota > Viridiplantae > Streptophyta > Magnoliopsida > Solanales > Solanaceae > Nicotiana > Nicotiana noctiflora. The sequence goes on along the minus strand of JASVEL010003754.1, from coordinate 88,188 downwards.
ACCATTTCATGTATTGATTTTTCTGGTTATAAATAAAGATGTGTATTGATTTCTTATTATCTCATGATGTGTATTTTATTTGGTTAATTACAATTCCCTCTTTGTTTGGGTCTGATTCTAGGCGTGAGCCTGAAGTATGTAGCCAATTGGCTAATGACCCAAAATTCAGTAAATACTTGGGCCTTCAAGGCCTGGGTTGATGTAATGTTAGTATAAGGCCTCAATGAAAACCAGTCTTCATTAAATAACAGAAATCATATGGGCCTGAAACACTTGTGTGAATACGACTAAGGCAAAAACAATATAGCAAATTTAGTTGAACGAAATAGGATCGGATTTTAATAAAGTAAATTGGGATGAGCCTCGCTCGAATAACAACGGGGCCCCCATTTAGTAATAAGATTGACATAGTAGACCCGGGAAAGCTAATAGCCAATTCCATAGCTTCTCCCAAAAGATTTAAAAGTCGATAGACGTTACTTTAGGGAACGATTTTAATATACCTTCCTATGAACGAGTGTGCACTTGGTGCGACTCAAATCCAAATCTCGGCAAAGCCGAAATACACCAAAGTCATAGGCGTACTGGTTGCGGTATGACTCGAGGCGTGTTTCCGCAATGTCGCAAATTCCTAAAAAATGACATTTAACGTAAAAAGCGCATTATGTTGTTAAAACTTATAATTGAGTCAAACAAAAGTCAAGAACGACGGTGGAGCGACCGTGCTAAAACCACGGAATCCGGGAGTGCCTAACACCTTCTCCCGGGTTAACAGAGTTCCTTATCCGGATCTCTGCTTCGCAGACATTTATAAGAGTCAAAATTCCTCGGATTCGGGATTAACCGGTGACTTGGGACACCATTGTCATTCCCAAGTGGCGACTCCGATTAATCTCTAATAAAATCCCGAACCGATTGTCCTTAAATTGGAAAAACTCCTTCCCTTACGTTATTTTATCCGTTTTGGGTAATTGAGCGTCGGGGTATACCCTACAAGTGTATTTATACATCTTAAGTAGTGTGGGGTAGTAAAAAGGGAGGTGTGACAGCTCTGGCGACTCTGCTGGGGATCCAACCCTGAATTTCGATTTCAGGGTTTAAGAACTCGAGCTCCTTAGAACTGCCGTTTGCGTTTTTTTTGACTTCATTATGAGATTTGAACAACATGCTATGTGCTTTATCGCTTTTGATATTATGTGAACTGTATATATAAAATTGTGCCGAAAACCCTTCTCTCTTCTCCCCCGGGGATGTGCTTACTGGTTGAGACTCCCCTTTCTATTAAAGTCACCTTAAATTAAGAAAACAGAGGCCGGATAAGTTACAAAGCCGATTGACTCCGCGGGTCACCGGTACGTAGCCCCCTCCTCGATTCGAGTTGTCCGCTCGGGTACACGGTCTAGCAATCTATGAAACCATAAGATTTTGAACATAGGTCTAGGACGATTATTTGCATCATACTTGACTTAGGGGACTCAACACAGGGGTTGGGTCCGTCTAGGACAGGTGACCCGGTATTGAAAAGACCGAGCATGCTATGTGTTGCATTTTATTGTCCTTGATCGTTATGCGGACCGGCGAAAATCCCGAGATTGGAAAATTGTTGAAAAAGAAAAAAAAAAGAGAGAGGAAAATAATGATTTGTAGAAAATAGGTATCCGGAAAATTTGAAAAATATTAATTGGTCAATTAATCTGACCGAACTACGCAGGTTTGATTCTCGCCATTAGGTGGGATACGTAGGCAACCCTTAAACGGGTCCAACCACACTTTTAGAAAAAGACCAAAAAGATTTTCTTTTCAAATAATCGAGGTGATTGCTATTTTTGGAAATTGCCGAATGTTCCGAAAGGACGACGGAAGGTTGTTTTTGCAAAAATGGCCACTTCGAAAATCATTTTTCTTTTCTTTCATTCAAAAATTGAAAACTTGCATTGAAAAAGATTTTCCTTTTCTAAATAAAATCACCTTAATAAATGTGCAGGACGAGCACGATGATGAATGAATAATTTTCCCTAAATAAAATCCCTTTGGAGCTGAGATTATGGTGGCAGGACATGGGATCCGATGGTCAAGACTGGGTCAAAAAGTACTTGAAAGGCCTTACGGGGTTACTAGACATAGTTCCTCGAGGTGATGTGATTAGAGCGATGGTCTCATTTTGGGATTCGGCACACAACGTATTTCATTTTCCAGATTTTGAACTTACCCCAACTTTGGAGGAGATTGCCTTTTACATTGGGAAGACCGAGGTTCCGCTGAAAGGAAAATACCCGGTATCTCCGAGGACGGTGACAGTACATCGCTTCCTCGACTCTTTGAAAATTGCCCGGAATGTTCATAATGAAGATCCGGCCGACGGGTTTTGTTCTTTAAGCTTCATTTACAATAGGTTTGGACACGTTGGGGGTTTCAATGATCTTACCAACAAATTATGCTGTAAGTCCAACCGGGCGAAATGGGAAGAACACCGGAGGTTCGCATTTTTGGTGGCATTTCTTGGAGTTGTTGTATTCCCGAGGAAAGATGGACATATCAATATAAAAGTCGCCGGGGTAGCTACCACACTGATAGTACAAGAAAACTGTACTCTGGCCCCGATGATTGTTGCGGACATCTACCGTGCACTGACTGCGTGCAAAGCAGGGGCTAGCTTCTTCGAAGGGTGTAACTTGATCTTGCAAATCTGGCTAATCGAGCATCTATGTCGCCATCCTTCGTACTCAAGCTATGGTTCGGCCGAACGGACATGTTTGGAAGAGTTCGGTACGAGGACAAAGGAAGTAAAGTTGCCAGAAGGAGTCCAAGGTTGGATTGTGTATCTTCGATCACTAACTGACGGTCAAATCGATTGGACGTATGACTGGTTACCTCTTGACGAGGTGATATACATGCCAACGGAGGGATCGTCGTTTTTGATCATGGGTTTGAAGAGTATACAACCCTATGCCCCATACAGAGCCCTGCGACAGTTGGGTCGGTGTCAGATTATTCCGAGAGATGGGGATCTCAGTGTGCAGGCTGTGGAGATTGGTCCAGACGGGCAATTCCCGGAAGCAAAAATCCGGCAAATATGGAATGAATGCCAAAATTTGAAGATTGATACTTGTGTGCCGAATAGAGCAAAGGGAGAGATATCACCTGGGTACTCCACGTGGTACAGACGAGGGGTTGAACACGAACGTCTTTCAAAGAGACCTCACTTGCAAGACCTAATAGAGAAATCCGAGGAAAATCTGAAATGGGCGGCCAAGGAGAAAGAATATAAGGCCAAAATCAGTTTGTTGGAAGATAAGCTGAGAAATCTTCATTTCGAAAATGGCTTACAAGCAGCATCCGATGAAGGAGAAAAGAAACAGCTGAAGAAAGAAAATGATGTGTTGAAGGCTCAAATAGCTCAAATGAAAATTGCATCCGAGACCCCAGTTCGTTCAGCCCGAGATGAAAAGTTGATTGAGATTCTCCGGCGGAAAGTGAATGACTATAGCTTTGATTTGGACGTAGCTGAAAAAGAGTTAGTCAAGGCTCGGAAGCAAATGGGCAGAGACGCCGATGAAAGAGCCAAGTTGGTTCGGCAGCTACAAGACAAGCACGATGTTGAAATAGCTCAGCTTAAAAGGAAAATAATCTCAGCCACAGTCAAGAGTAACAAGGTTATTAAAGATCTTGAGGAAGAAAGAGAACATTGCTACACGACTATGGCTAGATTGGAGTTGGAGCTGCAACAAGTGCAAAAGGACAACCAACATACCTTGGATGCTCGCACTCAGCAAATAAGCCGGCTATTGCAAGAGAAAGGGGTCATCAGAGAAAAGATTGTTCGCATCGCCCAGTACATCACCCGGAAGACTCAGCTTTGTGAAGATATGACTCGGAGGACTTTTGTATCTGCAGTGAAGTTTTTTGTACAACAAGTCATGGCCGACCTGGATAGGCTTCAAAGGGGTTTAGCATATAGGCCCGCGGCAAGGCCGAACGATGCCTCGCGGGCACTAGGTGCATTAATGTATTCTTAGGTCATGCATCATCTTTTATTTTTCTTTTTAAAACATCACATGTAATCAATGTTTTTAATTATCAATGAGAAAACAAGTGTTGTTACCAATCCTTTTGCTTTATGTCATTGCCTTTAAATCCGCTAGGCAAATAAATAGGAGCGTAATTATGAAAACAACAATGGAAAAAAAAAAAGAGAGAGAAAGAAAAGCAAGAAAAGAAAAAAAAAGAAGAGAGAGAGCAAGAAAAGAGAAAAAGCAAAAGAGAAAAGAAAAGAAAAGAAGAAAAGAAAGAAAGAAAACAAAAGAACGGAAAAAGAAAAGATGATTGAAGTGAGCAGCGGCCGGGATGATGCATAACGACTCGAGTAAATGTGTTTGTTTTTAAAAGTCGTGGCATCTTATTTATGCGCTAACAACTAACGAGTGTTGATGTTTGTGAGTCCAGATTTTCTAGGCAACTGGCATACTGGCTACCCACCCATACAACACCAGGTCCAAAAAGATGACAAAGGCTGTGTCCCAGGAGATCGAGGCAACTATTGTAGACCCTGCTCACGAAGAAGAGATCGTGGATGTGGCGGGGATGAAAGAAGAAATGTACAAGTTAAGACAACAGATGGCTGAAATGTACCAGGCTTGGTCGAGAGGTCAACCACTACCAGCCTACCCTGCTAACCCTGCATATGTCCCTCCAGCCAATCCTAACCCTGAGCCACCAACAATGAACTCATCCTCCACCTACCCCGACTACCCTCACTACTATGCTTCCACCTCCCAAATACCACCACCTCCAGCCAAGCAGTCACCACCTCAGATACCACAAGTCGCTCCTGTATATGTGGCACCTCCGCCCGCTGTTATCCATAAATCCTCTAGTGAACCAATGTTTCATATCCAAGATCCTCACTACTACCCTCCAGAGCCGACTTTCAGACAACACGAGTCTCACGCTCCGATGATGGAAGCAAGTGCCGGGCAGGAAGAGATGGCTCGGAAAGTGAAGAGTCTTGAGAATGCTTTCCGTAATATGCAAGGGCTGGGAGGGCAAGTAAGTGTAGCCTACAAAGACCTGTGTTTGTTCCCTGAGGTGCAGCTTCCTGCAGGATTCAAGTTGCCAAAGTTCGACATGTACAACGGACACGGGGATCCGGTAGCTCATCTAAGAGGATATTGTAGCAAGATGAGAGGCGCGGGAGGTAGAGATGAATTGTTAATGGCGTACTTTAGCCAAAGTTTGAGTGGATCGGCTCTGGAATGGTATACCCGACAGGACCATACAAGATGGTTCGTTTGGGATGACTTAGCGCAAGCTTTCGCCAGTCATTTTCAGTATAATTTGGAGATCATACCCGACAGGTTATCCCTTACCAAGATGGAGAAAAAGCCAGGAGAGAGCTTTAGAGAATACGGTTTTAGATGGAGGGAACGGGCCGCTAGAGTGGATCCACCAATGAAAGAAGGAGAGATGGTGGATTGTTTTCTGCAAGCTTTGGAGCCAACATACTACGGCCATCTAGTGTCAGCAATTGGAAAGAGTTTCAACGAAGTTGTGAAAATGGGAAGTTTTGTAGAAGAGGGTTTGAAGACAAACAAAATTATGAGTTTTTCGGCTATCAAAGCCACCAATCAAGCTATACAGAGTGGAAGTGGAGGAGTGATGGGAAAGAAGAAGAAAGAAGAAGTAGCAACCGTTGAAAGTAGGTCCTGGAGTCGCAACCCACATTATAACCCACCAAGACCCTACCGCCAACACCCGCCAAGCCCAGCAACTCCATATAATCCACCACCACCATCTTACCCGCCAAACCCCTACAACACACCCAGCCCATATAACCCACCACCACCACCATACCCACCAACTGTACCACATTACCACCACCCTCAAGCCCAAGCTTACCCACCACCACCACCACGTGTGGAGAGCTCAAGCTCCACACAATGTGTACCACACCCAGAACACATACCCAGCCCCTAAACCTTACCGCAACCAAAATAGACCCAGGCCGGACGCTGATTGGAGAAACAAAGCAAGAAAAACATTCACTCCTCTCGGAGAATCATATACCAGTCTTTTCCATAGGTTAAAAGAGTTGGGGATGTTAAGACCAGTTGCACCAAAAGTTCCAAACCCACCCCCGAAAAATCTTGATTCTTATGTCAGATGTGAATACTGTTCGGGAACGTTGGGCCACGATACTGAAAAGTGTTGGCAATTAAAGAATGCCATTCAAGATCTTATCGATGAGAGGAGAATTGAAGTACAGGCCCCCGAAGCCCCAAACATTACCCAGAATCCATTGCCGAATCACCACGAAACGAATATGATAGAATTGGTGCAGGGTGATGGCAATCAAAAACCATCTCAGGCCGTCATGATGATAAAGTCGAGTGACAAGTTAGAAAGGGAAGTTGTGAAGGAGAAGGCAATTGTTGAGAAACCAAAGCCAGTAGTGATGGGAGGTTTAAAGGTGGTAGTTCCAGGTGCAAAGACGATCGTGACTGTGAAAGGAGCAAGTGCAGAGCCGGTAATCATAAAACCAGTAGTGCAAATGCCAGTGGTGAATACAAAGACTGTGCCTTGGAACTATAACAAGGTAGCAGTAGTTTACAAGGGAAAAGAGATTTCTGGTGAAATTAATGAAACGCATGGACTCACCCGATCTGGAAGGTGTTTTGCTCCGGAGGAACTGAGAAAGATGAAGACGGTAAGAGAAAGTCAATTGAAGAAGCCAGTGTCGGAGGAGGAAGCAGAAGAATTTCTTAAGAAAATGAAGTCACAAGAGTACTTAGTGGTTGAGCAGTTAAGAAAGACCCCGACCCAAATTTCTTTGCTATCTTTGCTGATACATTCAGAAGAACACCGGAAGACTCTTATGAAGATTCTAAATGAGGCTCATGTTCCGGAAAAGATTTCAGTGTGTCACTTGGAGAAGATTACCGGCAAAATTTTCGAGTCTAATAGGATCACCTTCTCTGATAAAGAGCTGCCGGTGGAGGGAACTGAACACAATAAAGCATTGTACCTTACAGTAAAAAGTGAAGAGTCAGTAGTGACCAGGGTATTGATTGACAATGGATCGAGCGCGAACATTTGCCCGCTGTCAACTTTAGGGAAGTTGAACATTAGCCCGGACAGAATCCGGAGAAACAGTATCAATGTGAGAGGGTTTGACGGCGGAAGTAAGAACACGTTAGGAGATATTATTTTGGAAGTGACCATCGGTCCCGTTGATTTTACGATGGAGTTCCAGGTGCTCGACATTGCCGTATCGTATAACTTGTTGTTAGGCCGACCCTGGATTCATGCGGCCAAGGCAGTACCATCTTCTCTACACCAGATGGTCAAGTTTGAGTAGGAACAACAAGAGATTGTCGTACACGGGGAGGAAAATGCTTGTAATGTGGTAGCACCTTTTGATGGTACTGATGGGGATAGGGGTCCTTGGGTCTACCAAGTGACGGATGTTGTTGTGGTGAATAGAGTTGCTGAAGGAGAAAAGTTACCAACCCCTATGATGGCACCAACTGCTGTGATGGTGGCCAGAGAAATGCTGAGAAACGGATTTGCACCGGGGAGGGGATTAGGCAAAACACTGCAGGGAGTCATTCAACCGGTTCAGCTTCCGGAGAATAAAGGTACATTCGGCTTAGGGTTCAAACCCACCTTTGCCGATATCCAAAGAGCCTCTAAAGCCAAGAAGAACTGGACCTTGCCCAAACCCATACCCAAATTATCCGACACCTTCATCAGGCCTGGTACAAAATATCAACCATCTGCTGCAACAAAGTGCATTGAGACCCAACTCGATGAAGAAATGCTTGGTTTTGAGAAAATGTTTTGGGAAGTGAATACGATTGAAGCAGGGGAAGGCACGAGCAGAATGGACGTGCAATTTGTGGGACCGGGAATCACATTGAACAATTGGGAAGCTACTCCTTTCCCTATCAGGAAGGAGTCTTGGTAGTTAGCTCAAAATTTCATCATTGCTTTCCCGAAAATTGTTATTTTATAGTTTTCCCCTTCCCCTCATGAAAAGAAAATCACCATGTATCCCGAACATTGTTCACTCTTTTATCAATGAAATGCAGTTTTCCTTTTTCTTCACTTTTGCCTTATTTTTCTTTATTTTTCTTTTTGTACAGTTTTGCATGTGTTGATTCTGATGCCATGTCATGCGTGAAGGATTCTAGACCCAGTTCCGACAATCACGTTACTATACAAGAAATCGAGGAAGATAGTGAAATAGAATGTGAGGATGAGGAAGCCCTGGAGGAAATAAGCAAGGACATGAAACAATACGAGGAAAAACCCAAGCCGAATATGAGTGATACGGAATCTGTAAACTTGGGGAGCGAAGATGATGTCCGAGAAACAAAGATTAGTGTACATTTGGAGGCACCCCTCAGGGATGAATTGAAAAGGTTGTTACATGAATTTAAGGACATCTTTGCCTGGTCCTATGATGACATGCCCGGGCTTAGCACTGATCTAGTGGTACACAAGTTGCCTATCTACTCAGAATGCCGGCCAGTAAAACAAAAGCCGAGGAAATTCAAAACGGACATTAGCGTGAAGATAAAAGAAGAGGTAAATAAGCAGTTTGAGGCAAAGGTCATAAGAGTTACCAAATACCCCACCTGGTTGGCAAATGTTGTGCCGGTCCCGAAGAAAGATGGCAAAACCAGAGTGTGTGTAGACTATAGAGACCTCAACAAAGCCAGTCCGAAGGATGACTTCCCATTGCCAAACATTCACATATTGATCGACAATTGCGCCAAGCATGAAATCGGTTCGTTTGTGGACTGTTATGCAGGTTATCACCAGATCCTGATGGACGAAGAAGATGCTGAGAAAACTGCCTTCATTACACCTTGGGGAACGTACTGTTACAGAGTAATGCCGTTTGGATTGAAGAATGCCGGGGCAACTTACATGAGGGCAATGACCACGATGTTTCATGATATGATGCATCGAGAAATTGAAGTATATGTGGATGATGTCATCATAAAGTCCAGAAAACAACCTGATCATGTGAAAGATTTGAGGAAGTTTTTCCAAAGACTCCGGAGGTACAATCTGAAGCTCAATCCGGTGAAGTGTGCTTTTGGAGTACCTTCAGGGAAACTACTGGGGTTTATTGTGAGTCGGCGAGGTATTGAACTGGATCCATCAAAGATCAAGGCTATTCAAAGTCTACCTCCGCCGAAGAACAAGAAGGAGGTCATGAGCTTATTAGGAAGGTTGAATTACATTAGTCGGTTCATTGCTCAATTGACATCAACATGCGAGCCGATCTTCAAGTTGTTGAAGAAAGATGCGGCGGTGAAATGGACCGACGAGTGTCAGGAAGCCTTCGACAAGATCAAAGAATATTTGGCCAATCCTCCGGTGTTAGTACCTCCAGAACCAGGGCGACCTTTGATTTTGTATCTGACAGTGCTAGATAACTCTTTCGGTTGTGTACTGGGTCAACATGATGAGACAGGCAGGAAAGAACAAGCCATCTACTACCTCAGCAAAAAGTTTACATCTTACGAGGTGAAGTATACCCAACTGGAGAGAACTTGTTGTGCATTGATTTGGGTGGCTCAGAAGCTAAAGCATTATTTGTCAGCATACACTACATACTTGATATCACGATTGGATCCTCTCAAGTATATCTTTCAGAAGCCCATGCCTACGGGAAGACTGGCCAAATGGCAGATTCTGCTCACAGAATTCGACATTGTCTATGTAACTCGTACGGCAATGAAGGCACAAGCTATTGCGGACCACTTAGCCGAGAATCCGGTGGATGATGAATATGAGCCATTGAAGACATACTTTCCGGATGAAGAGGCAATGCTTGTCGAGGAGATGGAGCAAGAGGAGAGGCCGGGATGGAAAATGTACTTTGACGGAGCTGTCAACAGCAGGGGCGTTGGTATCGGAGCGGTACTCATTTCAAGTACGGGTCAACACTATCCCGTCACAGCTCAACTTCGATTTTTCTGTACCAACAATATGGCCGAATATGAGGCGTGCATCTTGGGATTAAGGATGGCAATTGACATGGGTATTCGAGAGATTTTGGTCATGGGTGACTCGGATCTCTTGGTACACCAAATTCAAGGGGAATGGGAGACACGAGATTTGAAATTGATACCATATCGGTATTGTTTGCACGAGTTGTCTCAAAGATTCCAGTCTATAGAGTTCAAGCACATCCCAAGAATGCACAATGAGATTGCGGATGCTTTGGCCACGTTGTCCTCTATGTTGCATCATCCGGACAAGACATATATAGATCCGCTCCAGATCCAAGTCCGAGATCAGAATGCTTATTGCTTCGTTGTGGAAGAAGAGTCGGATGGAGAACCGTGGTATCATGATATTAGAGAATACTTGAAAGCTGGCAAATACCCGGAGCAAGCCACTGGAGATCAGAAGAGAGCCATCAGGCGTCTAGCCAATGGATTTTTCTTCAGTGGAGGAGTGGTATACAAAAGAACGCCAGATCTGGGTTTATTGCGGTGTGTGGATGCACAACAAGTAGATGAAATCATGATTGAAGTACATGCTGGAGTATGCGGACCCCACATGAGCGGATATGTTTTAGCAAAGAAGATCTTGAGGGCAGGGTACTACGGCTCACTATGGAGCGTGATTGTATCAGGTATGTAAAGAAATGCCATCAATGCCAGGTACATGGGGATCTGATCCACTCCCCGCCTTATGAGTTGCACACAATGTCAGCACCTTGGCCCTTTGTTGCTTGGGGCATGGATGTCATCGGCCCGATAGATCCAGCCGCTTCTAATGGGCACAGGTTCATTCTGGTTGCAATTGATTATTTCACCAAGTGGGTTGAAGCTAAGACATTCAAGGCGGTGACGAAGAAAGCGGTGGTGGATTTTGTGCACGAGAATATCATATGCCGATTTGGAATCCCCAAGGTGATTATCACGGACAATGGAGCCAATTTAAACAGTCATCTCATGGCGGAAGTTTGTGAAAGGTTTAAGATCACGCACCGCAATTCCACGCCTTACAGGCCAAAGGCGAATGGTGCAGTAGAGGCGGCAAATAAGAACATCAAGAAGATTCTCCGAAAAATGGTGGAGGGATCCCGGCAGTGGCACGAAAAGTTACCCTTTGCTCTCATGGGTTACCGCACGACGGTACGTACTTCTATCGGAACCACACCTTATACCCTGGTGTACGGAACGGAGACTGTTATACCCGCAGAAATAGAAATACCGTCATTGCGAATTATAGCCGAATCAGAGATAGATGACGATGAATGGGTAAAGGCCCGGTTAGAACAGTTGAATTTGATTGATGAGAAGAGATTGGCCGCAGTCTGCCATGGACAGTTGTATCAGCGGAGAATGGCCAGAGCATATAATAAGAAGGTACGACCTCGAAGGTTTGAAGTCGGACAACTGGTATTGAGGCGTATCTTACCACATTGGGCAGAGGCAAAAGGCAAGTTTGCGCCGAATTGGCAGGGACCGTTCGTGGTATCATGGGTGTTGTCCAATGGAGCATTATATTTAACAGATGTTGAAGGAAAGTGCGTAGAGACTGCTATCAATTCGGATGCGGTCAAAAGATACTATGTATGATTCCTTTTCAATTATGTGTTTTGTATTTTGTTGTGATTTTGGAATTGAAATGACGAAGGCATTTTATTCTCTATCCAAACACTTTATCCATTGTTAACCCATTTGAGCCTTAATGAATGAATTCTTTCATATCCCTCTCTCGGAACTGCTCTAGTATAATAAGATCGAAATTGCCAGAATGAAAAATGAATTGATAGAAAAATGAAAAAAAAAATATGAAATGAAAAAAAAAATGAAAAAAAGAGAAAAAGACAAAAATCGGGAAAAAGTCAAAAAAGAAATCCATCTAACTTATGAAGTTGGATGAACTACGTCTGACTTGATCCCGAAAGGGTACGTAGGCAGCCTCTCTGAGGTTCAGTCACAATAAAGAAAAAATCCAAAAAATTCCCCACATATTGAAACTGGGGCAGAAGTTATGTTTAATAATTTCGAGAGTTGTAAATATTTTTAACCCTCGTTGAAATTTTGAGCCTTTATATCTTTCTTTCTTAACCCATCCAAAAGCCACGTTACAGTCCAAAGAAAGACCTTCCGATCAATTTTGAAATAATAACAAATACAACGAAGGAGGAGCGAAGCATCGGACAATACCCGTGGTACAGAAAACAAAATACAAAAGTAAAAAAATGAAAAAGAAAATATAAAAAATGAGAGAGTCTCGTCAGTGAAAACCTTAGCCGGCACTGTGAGGCGATTGTGAGGTTGAGAGAAATAAAATGAGAGAGTCTCATCAGTGAAAACCTTAATCGGCACTGTGAGATGATCGTGAGGTTGAGAGAATAAATGAGAGAGTCTTATTGGTGAAAACCTTTCGAGGCACCGTAAGGCGATCGTGAGGAAAAGAGAAAAGGCAACAAAAAAGAGTATCGGTTTGAGTCAAAGGCAATCTAGAGTCAGAATGATGATTGGAACGAACTGGGTCAGAGTTTAAATACATGGCATGGTCAGCGGAATCAGCCAGCAAATACCCAGATAAGTTCTGTCATCTCTCCAAAATACCCTTACCTTTCTTTCATTTTTCTGCATTTCATTGTTTACCCTTTTGAGAGCTAACTACCAGCTCCTGATAACGGAAGTTGAAATAACACTGGATCAGAAAGGATGGAAGATTGGGAAAAGGAATAAAGAAACTTGGCAAACATGGCCAAAGAAAAGAAAACAAAACAAAAATAGTCTGCAAGGGACAAGAAGTTGAAAGCCATGCAACATGAAAAAGCAAAAACAAAGGAAGCAATAAGAAGTGGGGACGGCAGATGCCAGTTGCCAGCAGTTTATATCTAATAAATTTTGTTTCATGCAGGAACAAATTGTCACTAATCACTTTAAAGTGAATGTGACCGATGTGGAAAATTTAAAATACCAAAAAGAGAAAGTCTGCCGAATAAGTGGAGAAATTCAGAGGCAAGAGATAAGTTGGTAAAAAGAAAATACCAAAAAGAGGAAGGTAACATCTTTAAAAAGCCACTTCCCAGTCCTCGGGAATACTTTCTGCGTTCGCATTGCACGTTTAAATTCTGTTAGGCGCCCACCTTCAAATACGGGAATACTTTTCGCATTCGCATTGCACGTTTAAATTACGTTAGGCGCCCGCCTCAAATACGGGAATATTTTACGCATTCGCGTTGCACGTTTAATTTACGTTAGGCGCCCACGCTTCGAATACGGGAATATTTTACGCATTCGCATTGCACGTTTAATTTACGTTAGGCGCCCACCTCGAATACGGGAATATTTTACGCATTCGCATTGCACGTTTAAATTACGTTAGGCGCCCGCCTTCAAATACGGGAATATTTTCGCATTTCGCATTGCACGTTTAAATTCGGTGAGGCGCCACCTCCGAATACGGGAATATTTTCTACGTCGCATTGCATGTTTAAATTCGTTAGGTGCCCACGTTCAAATACGAGAATATTTTACGCATCGCATTGCACGTTTAAATTACAGTTGGCGCCCACCTTCAATACGGGAATACATTTACGCATTGCACGTTTAATTTACGTTAGGTGCCCACCTTCAAATACGGGAATGCATTTTGCATTGCACGTTTAATTTACGTTAGGTGCCCACCTTCAATACGGGAATATTTTACGCATTCGCATTGCACGTTTAATTTACGTTAGGCGCCCACCTTCAATACGGGAATATTTTCGCATCGCATTGCACGTTTAAATTACGTTAGGCGCCCACGCTCAAATACGGGAATATTTTTACGCATCGCATTGCACGTTTAATTTACGTTAGGCGCCCACCTTCAAATACGGGAATATTTTACGCATCGCGTTGCACGTTTCAATTGCGTTGGCGCCCACGCTCGAATACGGGAATATTTTACGCATTCGCATTGCATGTTTAATTACAGTTAGGCGCCCGCCTTCAATACGAGAATATTTTCGCATCGCATTGCACGTTTAAGTTATGTTAGGCGCCCACCTTCAATACGGGAATATTTTACGCATTTCGCATTGCACGTTTAATTTACGGTAGGCGCCCGCCTTCCAATACGGGAATATTTTTGCATTCGCATTGCACGTTTAAATTCTGCATCGCATTGCACGTTTAATTTCGGTTAGGCGCCCACCTTCAATACGGGAATACTTTTCGCATTCGCATTGCACGTTTAAATTCTGTTAGGCCCACCTTCAAATACGGGAATATTTTTGCACATCATGGTTTATACGGTTAAAAAGCCCACACTGGGCAAAAAAAGAAAAAAAGAGGGTAGTTTGTTGTTTTGTTTTAAGCAGGTTCAGTTCAAGATCAAGAAAAACAAGAAAATTAACAAAAAAAGAGAGTCGACAAGAAAAACAAGAAAATCAACAAAAAAGAGAGTCAGCATCAAAGAAATTCAGCAAAAAGGAAGATTCTGCATCACCGGAAAGGGAAGAAGAGCAAAAGCTAGATTAGGAACAATTGTAATTGTAGGATCTTAGCTTAGAATAGCTTCTTCATTCTACATTCCCCCCCCGGTGTAATAAGGAGTAAGTCAGCAGGTCTCAACAGTGTCAATGCAACAGTGAGTCTGGTAGTTTTTAAAACTGCCAGACCTTCCCGAACTACACTGACCTGATTCCTGTTTAGCCCGGGATATGTAGGCAACCTCTAAAGCAGGGTGCTGTCAAAAGGTTTTCAAAAATGCTTTCACGGAATATGCTGATGTGCAAAAATCTCTCATTACTGCTCACTTATCTTTGCACTGAAACTCTTCGTGTTCCCGAGCAAAGAGGGGCAGCTGTGAGCACATGATTTTTGCATTAAGCCTTTAAATTCCAAAATTAAAATAAAATGTTTTTGAGTGCAATTACTTGCTTTGTTTGAAATTAATTATATTTTGTGTGTTTGAATAAGTAAAAAATTAGAAAAAACCAAAAAAAATATAGTAGTAATTAATTTGTTAGTTTAGTTAATTAGAAAATTAGCAAAATAGTTTAAATAGGAGAAAATAAAGAAAAATAGCAGAAAAATTGCAAAAAAATACTAGAAAATTAGAGTAAATAGGAAATTAGGTTTTGTAATTTTTCATAAAAGAAAAAGAAAAAAAAGTATAAAAGAAAATACATAAAAATCATTAAAACCGGAAAATACAAAAATATATATATATAGGTATAATGAATTGGGGCTAATTGAGAGGCCCAACATGCTAAGCCCAGTAATTTGGCCCGCCTGGCCTTTTAGTTGTGTTGATCATGACCGTCCATCTTGATAGATCCAACGACCCCAATAATTAGTGGTTTGGTTTTAATTAATTAATTGTGATGCTTGATCTCGGCCGTCCATCTATATTAATCTAACGGCTAAAGACCTTAGTCTCATAAACAATCGAACGGCGCCGTTTTAGTAACGTGCGTGTGAGCCGTCGATCTTTATCATTTGAACGGTTGAGATTACCTCGGATTCAATGGCTATATAATGCCTTTGTCCGAAAATTCTCGCCCATTTTACATAACCCTAGAGACTCAGCCGCCTCTTCTCTCATCTCCTCCATCGTCTTCAACCTTTCAACCCTAGGCGGCCATGGCGGCCACCACCCTCTACGGTGGTCGCCGGCTCTCTTCATCCCTCCTCTCTTCTTCTCCTTCTTCTTCGTTCCATAACACACCCAAAACCCAGAGAGAACACCCTGTTCTTCAAAGTTTCGGTCACCGGAATCTTCGCCGGTGACCACTAAAGTATGAATCTCCGCCT
Source organism: Nicotiana noctiflora (assembly GCA_032618575.1). Lineage (NCBI taxonomy): Eukaryota > Viridiplantae > Streptophyta > Magnoliopsida > Solanales > Solanaceae > Nicotiana > Nicotiana noctiflora. The sequence continues at coordinate 72,394 of JASVEL010003754.1, read as the reverse complement.
CAAACCAATGCCGTTCGAACCCTCTCCACTTGATCTATCACCCTACCCCATTGGTTCCCTTCGAATCTCACTAGATTTCTTCGAATATCCAAAATAAGGTCACCGGAAACCTAACTCCGGTGACCCCAAAATCAAAACCACCCAAAGATCCGTTCTTTACCCTCACCCAAACACCCCTCCTCAAGCCAAAATAAAAAAAAAGGCTTCGCCTTTGAGCCTGAAAATGAAAATCAGAGAAAAATTGAAAGAAAAAGAGTTCTGAAAAAAAGAATAAAGAAAAAAGGAAACAAGAAGAAAGGCTAGGGAATCAGAGAGTGAAAAGAGAGTGAAAAGAGAGAAATAGGAAGCTCGGGGGACCGGCCCCGCTAAGCTAAGTCCCCGACCCTTATGTGCTTTCTCTATGCTTTATTCACCTTCTTTGCTTCTCTGTGCTTTATTCGTTTTCTTTGCTTGTTTGTTCATGTATTCGACTTCTTTGCTTATCTGTTCATGTTCTCTTGTCTTTCATCTTATGTTTCTGTCTGTCTTTTCTATTCTGTAGATTCTCTATATCTTATGTTTCATCTGTTAGTTTAGATTTTTAACTTGCTCATCTTTCGTATCTTGTTCCTGTTTGTCTGTTCATCCTCTCTTGTTTCATATCTTTCATCCTGTGTATTCTTGTATGTTTTTCTGTTTCTTTTTAGATCCTGAAATCGTATTAGGGTTTCTTAACTCGCTCATTTTTATATATTTGTTCTTCTGTTCGTTGGTTTCAAATTATGTTCTGTTTCTGATAAGTCAAAGTGTTACCTTGATTCTCTTCTCTTCATCATCTTGTGAACCATATGGTCTTTGATCTGTTTGGCTCTTATAGTATAGCTTTTCTTCTACTGTCATGCATGCTTAGTTTTGATATTAGCTTAACTCTTGTTTTCTTTTCATCTTTTAAGTTGATGTCCTGACTGTTCTTCCATGCGTATTCTTCACTCTTGGTTTTAGTTAGAGTTCTCTTATTTGTTTAGCTTGCAACATTGTTTCTGTTTGCTTAAAGCCTAAGTCACTTCTGACTCTTTTCTTGTCTTCACTTTTATTAAATCATATAGTTTTGGATTTGTTCTGATTGCTCTTGTGGCTTTAGCTTGAAAGATATATGATAGAACTAGGTTTCCTTTCCATCTCATTTTTCCTCATAATGTTCTGTTGCTTTGTTTGTTTCAAGTCATGTTATGTTTCTGATTGAGTCAAAAGAGTTACCTTGATTCCATTATAGTCCTTGATTTGTTTAGCTTTCATAGTCTAGTTAACTTTTCTTCTACTGTCATGACTGTTCTTTTTTGTGTGTCCCTCACTCTTGGTTATAGCTAGAGTTCTCTTGTTTAGCTTGCAACATTTCATCTGTGAAATTAGATATCTCTTGTGCTTCCCTTCATGATTAGTTTAGTTGTTTTACCCTAATTAGAGTCTCTCCTACTAGTTCAAATGTCCATACTGTTCTATCTTCTTTACATGAATTAATTTGGTCCTAAGGCCAGTAGTTGGTTCTCATGAATGATATAAGTCATGCTTCATTTCTTCTGGACTGTTTTGTGAGAATTTAGTGTCCATATGCCCATGAATCTTGAGTATGTTAGAGTCTTTCAGTGAGTCATTTAACATAAGTTGTTTCTAATTAGTTCTGTTCAATGATTAATTGATATCTTTGCTATATGAACCTGAGCAATGTGAATTGATTAGTTGAGATTCAACATTATCAAATCCCTTTTCTGAATTTTAATTAGTTGATAAACACTGTTAGGTTTCATATGGTTATGGGTGCAATTACATTTTGAAATGGCTAAAACTGCAATAGTTCCATGTTAGTTGAACACTGTTAATGCTTTCATGCTTAGGTGAATTGGCTATAGCTGCTAGTGCTAGGTCTCATTAATTAGTTAGTTTTAAATAGGAATTAGCTGAAAATGATCATAAATAGGCTATAAGTTTAATAATTGACCTAAGAGTGGTCAACTTTGGAAAAGTTGACCAACTCTATAAGGTCCAAACACACCAGCCCACTCTCAAAGGATGTTGGTTGTGCAAAAATGGTCAAGCCTGCAAATGCAGACTTGCCCAGGCTCTCTTTTGAGCCCTGGACATTAAGTGGCCAAACCCGCAAAGGTTCTGGGCCCAACAGTTCAGCAAATGGGTTTAATTACCCAGGCTAAGTCTCAACTTGAGACTGGCTATTGGATAAATAGTTCAATTAAGCAGGCTAGTCCTGCAATTAGTCTAATTAACCTTAAAATCACAAAAGTAGGTTATTAAGAAATAATTGGCTTAAGAGTGGTCAACTTTGCAAAAGGTTGACCAACTCTATAAGGCCCTAACACACAGTCCACCTTTAAAAGTGGATGGTTGTGCAAATTGGCTAAGTCTGCAAATGCAGACTTGCCCAGGCTCTATATTGAGCCCTGAACATTAAAAGGGCCAAATCTGCAAATGTTTTGGGGCCTAATTGTTCAGTAATTAGCTAAGTCTCAACTTGAGACTGGCTAGCTTTTAAATAGTTTAATTTCATTAATAAAAAAGGCTAGGCCTGCAATCAGTTTTAAATTGAAATAATCAGGTCTTAATTAACTGAAATGGATCCAGAAGTGGTTAAAATTGAAATAGTTTCCTAAAGTAGACCTGGCCAGCCCTTAAATACCAATGCAAGGGCTGGCTATTAATTAAATAAGTCCCAAAGAAGCTGAAAATTAACCTAGGCAGTCAAGTAAATCAGCATTGGCCTTGAGGGCATAATTGGAAGTCAAATAGGTAAAATGGTGAATAGTTTGGAACATAAGAGGGTAAGGGAGTCATTTGTACCCCTGATTTCTGCAATTTTGCAGAGATTTATGGGTATAATGGTCTCCCTAAAAAGGGAAATCTGTAAAAATCTTCATCCCTCAGGGCTACATTGGTAAAAGACCCTTAAAAGGAATCTTTGGAACCTTCCAGCACATGCTGGAAGGGTTTCTAGTAACAGAATTAGGGACTTAAGTGTATATTTCATAATTTAGGAGGGGGGAAGTGGGATTAATCCCATACTTCCTCCCCAAGTTTTCAGCCTTAAAAAATATCTATATATACCTCTAAGAATGGGGCTGAATGGGGGTTCCAATTCTGAGAGTAATCTAAGAAATACATCTGGGGTTCCAACATTGAGTAATCTGAATTCACTTAAGCTGACCTTTGGATAACAATTTCAGAGTAAAAACATAGCAATTTAGCAATAGTATTTCTGGTATTCCTCGAGTGAAAGTTTTGCTGATCTTTGTTGATTGCTGGGTTCGTTTGCTCGTTAGTCTCTGGGTTTCTTTGTTTGCTGATTGCTGTGTTGTTCGACTCACTTGGATCTCCAGTCACTGTTGCATTGCCCTTTGGACTTACTGTTGTTACTTGCTTGCTTAACCCCTTAGAACTCATCGGTTTTCTTTTGCTGAATCAGGTACACACCCTGTTCAATGAAGCTGTATCGTTGAGATGCTTTAATGGAATGAAGTTCCTGCTTTAAATCATTTTGTCTTTTTGTATTAGTAGCTTAATTGTAGTAGAATGTAGTAGTATAAAAACAGATACAAAAATGCTGTAATAATTTAGTACTAGTAGCAGAATAGTAGTAGTAGTAAGTAGCATAAATCACTTAGTTTAAATAGGTAAAAAACTCTAAAACATAAGTTAATTAAAAAATAGTTTCTGAATCATTAATCATTCACTCACAGTAGATTCGTAAATCACAGTCATATATTAGGATTCATTCAAATGAGGATAAGTTTAAACATTTGATTAAACAATGGGTCATTCATGATTGGGTTAAGTATGTTGTATCGAGTTAAAGTCATGGTAAAATCAGTAGTATGAGCGTTTTTTTTGATCACGTAGATGTAGATGCTTAGGATCATTGCAATTGAGTAATTGGAATGTTTAAATTCTGCTTGGATAGTTCAATTAATTCTAAGGGTCTAAGTCCAGTTGTGAATAATCAATAGGGGGAAATAATCGCATGAAGTAACAATTAGAATGGAAACAGCTTTAAGAATACCAAATATGTTCAAATCTGAAGGAGAAGTAAAAAGGGGAAGTGATTAGATATTGAAGTGGTTCAAGTAGGATGAATTGATGGTGATGAAAGGTGTAGTTAATCACTTAGTCTTAAATAATTTGTAGTTAATTAGTTTAATTACTCTTCGATTTTCCTATATAATTAGACAGTCTTCTTAGAATTATTTTTTAACCCTTAACCAGTAATTAGATGGATTCCTAGCGGTAAACTAATAGTGACGTTAGTTTGTATTAAAGGCAATTAGTTAGAATTACCATTTCATGTATTGATTTCTCTGGTTATAAATAAAGATGTGTATTGATTTCTTATTATCTCATGATGTGTATTTTATTTGGTTAATTACAATTCCCTCTTTGTTTGGGTCTGATTCTAGGCGTGAGCCTGAAGTACGTAGCCAATTGGCTAATGACCCAAAATTCAGTAAATACTTGGGCCTTCAAGGCCTGGGTTGATGTAATGTTAGTATAAGGCCTCAATGAAAACCAGTCTTCATTAAATAACAGAAATCATATGGGCCTGAAACACTTGTGTGAATACGACTAAGGCAAAAACAATATAGCAAATTTAGTTGAACGAAATAGGATCGGATTTTAATAAAGTAAATTGGGATGAGCCTCGCTCGAATAACAACGGGGCCCCCATTTAGTAATAAGATTGACATAGTAGACCCGGGAAAGCTAATAGCCAATTCCATAGCTTCTCCCAAAAGATTTAAAAGCCGATAGACGTTACTTTAGGGCACGATTTTAATATACCTTCCTATGAACGAGTGTGCACTTGGTGCGACTCAAATCCAAATCTCGGCAAAGCCGAAATACACCAAAAGTCATAGGCGTACTGGTTGCGGTATGACTCGAGGCGTGTTTCCGCAATGTCGCAAATTCCTAAAAAATAATATTTAACGTAAAAGCACATTATGTTGTTAAAACTTATAATTGAGTCAAACAAAAGTCAAGAACGACGGTGGAGCGACCGTGCTAAAACCACGGAATCCGGGAGTGCCTAACACCTTCTCCCGGGTTAACAGAGTTCCTTATCCGGATCTCTGCTTCGCAGACATTTATAAGAGTCAAAATTCCTCGGATTCGGGATTAACCGGTGACTTGGGACACCATTGTCATTCCCAAGTGGCGACTCCGATTAATCTCTAATAAAATCCCGAACCGATTGTCCTTAAATTGGAAAAACTCCTTCCCTTACGTTATTTTATCCGTTTTGGGTAATTGAGCGTCGGGGTATACCCTACAAGTGTATTTATACATCTTAAGTAGTGTGGGGTAGTAAAAAGGGAGGTGTGACATCGGAGTTTTCATTTTCTTTTCTTTTATTCTTTTTTTTTTGGCCTTCTTTTAGGCGTTCTTTTTAAACATCAACAAATGCATAGGATAAATCTCTAAAAAGAAACTTACCTTTTTATGTGTTTTCCTTGTTCCAAAGCCATTTTAAAGCTTGCGTATTTCACTTATTTGAGTGGTACCTTCTTCTTGCACAATTAAACAGACCTGCTTTCAACAAAGAACATTTTATCAGTTGAAAAAGTGGTTGGCTTTGCGGCCTTGGTTATCTTCATTGCTTGATCGTTTCCCCATTTCCATTGAGAAGTTTGCTACCAATTGTCTTTCAGGTGACTTCCTTTCGAACTAACCGGGTTCATTCCCGGAATTCCATGGAGATTTTCCGTGTAGGTTCCATCCTTCTGCCTTATTCTGTCTCTTCTAAGACCTTAGCCTTTGATTTCCGTTTCCTTTCTAAAACTCTTTCCTTTGGAAACAATCGATCATTACGATCCAATCGTGGATTGTAATAATACACCACTGAGGTTGTTTTTCTTTTCTTCTTTACCAGGCGGAGTCCTGTAAAACCGGTTCTGTCACCTTCCTTTGTAATATTTTCAGAATTAAAATTAAACCGAAAGGGATTCAAAGAAGAAGAATGAATCAAAGAATGGAAAAACGTATCAAAGATAGAGGAGTCCCTTTCGAGGGAGAAAAGAAGGACTTATCTGAGGTATATGCTGACTTTAACCAACATGACATGCTCATTGGATTAGATGCTTGATCGTCACAAAACTCCCATTTTCTTATGAACCAAAACGGGTCTACATTTCCGAGCTAAGGAGCCGTGCCAGGACCTCTCGTGGTGAAACAAACTTTTCGGTTGATAGCGCCCTTTGCGGGTTTTCGCCAATCGACCTCTCTCATTTCTCTTCTTACCATCGCCAGATAGCACTCTTATTTTGTATTTTCCTACTTCCATCGTCTTATGGTGCCCGAAGGTTTTCACCAATAAGACTCTCTCATTTTATTTCTTTTCATTCCAGGAACCTCGGATCGCAACAATGATATTTTCACAACTTCCAATCGATCTTGAAGGACTTGTACTCGGTTCGGGTAACAAGAATTGTAAACAAAATTACAACTTTGGAATCATCTTGACGGATCTTAAACCGAATCAAAAATATCATCTGCCCCAGTTTCATTTTTGGGGAAACCGGGATTTTTGATTTGGTGTGACTGAACCTCAAGGAGAGGTTGCCTACGTATCCTTTCGGAATCAAGTCAGAACGTAGTTCGAGGAAATTTGTTTTTTTTTTTTTTTTTTTGGTTTGGTTTGGATTCTAAAGAGGGTAGCCAAAGAAAAGTAACTGGCTCAAAGGGTTTACAAAAATGGTTTGTAGTGTTTGGGTAACGGGAATAAAAAGCCTTCAATCATTTCGACTTGTGAGGACCTCATTGAAGCAAGTTCAGACATAATACCTTTTCACGGCATCTGCATTCACAGCCGTTTCGGGATCTTTTCCTTCCATGTCTCCCAAGTATAATGCTCCTCTTGGCAGTATCTTCCTGATGATGTATGGTCCTTTCCAATTAGGAGCGAATTTTCCTTTCGCTTCCTCATGATGTGGAAGAATGCGTCTTAAAACCAACTGACCTACTTCGAAATTTCTCGGTCGTACTTTCTTGTTGTAAGCGCGAGCCATTCTTTGTTGGTATAGTTGTCCATGACAGACTGCAGCCATCCGCTTTTCATCGATCAAAGTTAATTGTTCCAAACGAGTCTTAACCCGCTCGCTATCTTCAATCTCTGCTTCAACAATTGTACGAAGTGAAGGAATTTCTACCTCTGCCGGTATCACAGCCTCAGTTCCATAGACTAGCAGGTATGGAGTTGCTCCCACCGATGTGCGTACTGTAGTACGGTATCCCAATAAAGCGAACGGTAATTGTTCATGCCATTGTCTAGAACTTTGGATTGTCTTTCTCAAAATCTTCTTAATGTTTTTGTTTGCTGCTTCCACGGCACCATTGGCTTTGGGCCGATAAGGGGTGGAGTTCCTATGCGTTATTTTGAATTGCTCGCATATTTCTTCCATCAAATGACTGTTCAAATTCGCAGCATTGTCTGTGATGATAGTTGCGGGTATACCAAAACGACAGATAAGATTTGAGTGTACAAAATCCACCACAGCTTTCTTGGTGACTGATTTGAGAGTGACGGCTTCGACCCATTTTGTGAAGTAATCGATAGCCACCAATATGAATCGGTGTCCATTTGAAGCTTTCGGCTCGATCGGGCCGATGACATCCATTCCCCAAGCGACAAATGGCCACGGTGCTGACATAGGATGCAACTCAGTTGGAGGTGCATGAATCAGATCTCCATGTACTTGGCATTGATGACATTTTCGGACAAAACCGAAACAATCTTTCTCCATGGTCATCCAATAATAACCTGCTCGAAGGATTTTCTTGGCCAAGACATACCCATTCATATGAGGTCCGCATACTCCTGCATGTACTTCGTGCATGATCCTTCCTGCTTCTTCGACATCAACACATCTTAAGAGGTTAAGATCTGGGGTTCTTTTATACATGACCTCGCCGCTCAAAAAGAAACCACCTGCATGTCTCCTAATGGTCCTCTTTTGATCTCCAGTAGCATGTTCTGGGTATTCTTGCGTTTTCAGAAATCTCCCGATATCGTAATACCATGGCTTGACGCTCGGTCCTTCTTCGATTGCATTGCAATAACCGTGGCTTTCCCTGATTTGAATTTCCAAGGGATTGACATGGGCGGTAGCATTGAAGCTAAAGTGGCAAGTGCGTCGGCTAGTTCATTGTGACATCGTGGGATATACCTGAATTCTATCGATGCAAATCGCTTGCCAAGAATATTCACGTGTTGTCGGTAAGGGAGGAGTTTAACGTCCCGAGTTTCCCATTCACCTTGAGATTGTTTGATAATTAGATCTGAATCTCCCATGATCAACAAATCTTCGACACCTTGATCAATTGCCATGTTCATACCCATGATACAAGCTTCATACTCAGCCGTATTGTTCGTGCAAAAGAAACGGAGCCTAGCCGTGGCTAGGTAATGCTGGCCAGCGGGAGAGATCAAGATTGTCCCAATCCCTACACCTTTAGCGTTTACTGCCCCATCGAAAAACATTTTCCAGGCATGACTGTCTTCCGAAACAACTTCTGTCGTATTTACCTCTTCATCGGGAAAGTAGGTATTCAATGGTTGATACTCTTCGTCGATCGGGTTCTCGGCCAAATGGTCTGCCAATGCTTGGGCCTTCATTGCCGTGCGAGTGACATAGACTATGTCAAACTCGGTGAGCAGGATTTGCCACTTTGCCAATCTTCCGGTGGGCATCGGTTTCTGGAATATATACTTCAAAGGATCCAACCGAGTAATGAGGTGAGTCGTATGGGCTTGGAGGTAGTGTCTCAGTTTCTGAGCGACCCAAGTTAAAGCACAACATGTTCTTTCCAACAAAGTGTACTTGACCTCATAACTAGTGAATTTCTTGCTCAGGTAGTAGATCGCCTGCTCTTTCTTCTCTGTCGCATCACGTTGTCCGAGGACACAACCAAAAGAGAGTTTTCCAAGACTGTTAAATACAAGAAAAGAGGTCTCCCTGGCTCTGGCGGGACTAAGACTGGAGGGTTTGACAAATATTCTTTGATCTTGTCAAAAGCCTCTTGGCATTCGGTTGTCCATTTGATTGCAGCGTCTTTCTTCAACAACTTGAATATGGGTTCACATGTGGAAGTCAGCTGAGCGATGAACCTACTGATGTAGTTCAGTCGGCCTAGAAGACTCATTACATCTTTCTTTGTTCTGGGAGGAGGTAAATTCCGGATGGATTTTATCTTTGTGGGATCTAATTCAATACCTCTTCTACTGACTATGAAACCCAAAAGTTTACCTGACGGGACTCCAAAAGCGCATTTGGCCGGATTTAGTTTCAAATCGTACTTCCGCAACCTCTCAAAGAATTTCCTCAAGTCTCGCACATGATCGCCTTGAGTTCTGGATTTGATGATCACATCGTCCACGTACACCTCTATTTCCTGATGCATCATGTCGTGGAAAATGGCAGTCATAGCTCTCATGTATGTTGCTCCTACGTTTTTCAAGCCGAATGGCATGACTCTGTAACAGTAAGTCCCCCAAGGTGTGGTAAAAGCAGTCTTCTCGGCGTCCTCTCCATCCATCAACACTTGATGATATCCCGCATAACAATCCACAAACGACTGTATCTCATGTTTGGCAGAGTTATCAACAAGGATGTGGATGTTCGGTAAAGGAAAGTTATCTTTAGGACTCGCTTTATTCAAATCTCGGTAGTCAACACATACTCGAGTTTTTCCGTCTTTCTTTGGCACGGGCACAACATTAGCCAACCACGTGGTGTATTGTACCACTCGGATTACCCCGTTTTCAACTGCTTAGTGATTTCTTCTTTGATTTTATCACTGATGTCAGTCTTGAACTTTCTTTGCTTCTGTTGCACTGGGCGACAGTCAGGGTAGATTGGTAATTTGTGCACACTAGATCAGCTTCTAATCCTGGCATATCATCGTAAGACCAAGCAAACACGTCTTTAAATTCAAACAAGAGTTGGATTATTGCATCTCGTGTTTTCTCATCTGTGTGGATGCTTATCTTGGTCTCTCGGACCTCTTCAGCAGTTCCCAAATTAACCGGTTCGGTGTCATTCAAGTTTGGCTTAGGTTTATTCTCGAAATATTCCAATTCTCGATTTATTTCCCTAAAAGCCTCGTCTTCATCGTATTCCGGTTCTTGGTTCATTATTTCCAGATTAGGTGGCGTGTTCGGATTTGAGCATGAGTTCCACAAGCATGTCATGTTATTTAAAGCCGCATTATTAGGACTGAAAAGGAAGAATAGATAACAAAATTAGAAAGAGTGCAAAAGTAAGGAAATATTTATTTTATTTTCTTGGAATTTTCCGAAAACAAACAAATTACATTGGGGAAACCAAAAATACAAGAAAACAAAGAAAAACATCCAAGCTACATCCTGAAGTAACTTGTGATGAAGGAAAAACGACAAGACAAATCTACCAGAACTCCCGCCTGATTGGGAAGGGTGTGGCTTTCCAATTTTGCAATTTAGCTCAGGGCCCACATACAGCACCTCAGCGGTGCTTGTTCCTTCTCCCGATTGGACCATATTAACATCATAGAGCATTTGCCTCATGGCCCCACATATGTCTTCAATTTCCTCCGCTGTAAAGACCTCGTCTTCTTCTTCTTCATTGTACTTTGGTTGGACAAAAGTTTGGTACAGATGTGGCAATGGTTGCGGCAGAACCCATCCTTTCTCCTTTCTCTTGTTGGCCCATCTTTCATCTTCAGGGGTTGGGCGAAAGCCCACTCCGAAAAACTTTTCAGCTACAGGTAAAGTTATCAGCTTTGGCACTCCTTGTAGGGACTTTCCCAAACCTTTTCCTGGCTGGAAGCCATGTTTAATCATTTCTTTCGCCACCATGATGGAGGCATTAGACAAAAAAGGTTGGGGGAGAGGGTTCCCTTCTTCGTGTTGATCTGTCAACACAATCTCGAAAGCTTGATAGACAATGTTTTCGCTTCCCGCTTCCGCTTCCAAGCAAGAGATGGATGGATCTCGATAAATTGATTGCTCATCTTCCCCGTGGACCACGATCTCTTGTCCCTTGTGCTCAAATTTCAACATCTGATGGAGGGTAGAGGGCACAGCTCCGGCCGCGTGAATCCATGGTCTCCCTAGAAGAAAATTGTAAGAAGTGTCCATATCCAAGACTTGGAATGTCACTTTGAAGTCCACCGGGCCGATGGTCATAATTACATCAATCTCTCCGACAGTATCTCTTTTCACACCGTCAAAAGCTCGCACACATATGTTGTTAGGCCGAATCCTTTCGGCTCCGATTTCTATGCGGCCTAAAGTGGAAAGTGGGCATATGTCTACCCCCGAACCCCCGTCAACCATGACCCTCTTCATATAGTAGCCTTCGCTTTTGACAGTCAAATGCAAAGCTTTGTTGTGGGCGGCACCCTCCAAAGGCAAATCAGCTTTACTGAAGGAAATCTGATTGATCGCGAAGAATCTTTCCGTCATTCTTTCAAGTTGTTCGGATGAAGTCTCAATAGGCACGTATGCCTCATTCAAAGCTTTTAGCAAAACCTTCTGATGTTCAGTAGACTTCATTAGAAGGGACAACATCGACACTTGTTCTGGGCATTTGCGCAGTTGGTCTATCACCTCATAGTCAGGCATTTGCATCTTTTGAAAAAAGACCTCTGCCTCTTCAGCACTTACAGGTTTCTTTGATGGGAAACGCCTTTGTGTGGCGTTATTTACCTCCTGTGTGTTTAAGTACTTCTGTCCTAGGACACTCTCAGATGAATTTCCCACAATCTCTTTCCCTTTGCGCGTAACGAGTGTTCGTTGGTAGCTCCAGGGTACTGCGGATGGATCTGTCGTTGGTTTTTGTTGCACGCGTGCAATAACCACAGGTTCATCTGGTTTTCGGGCCACATAAGTTCCCTTTGGTACATACATTGATGTTTCTCTCTTTAAATGGAACTTCTTGGGGGCACCTATGGACAATGGTTTTTCCACTCTACCTTGTGGGAGGTAAAGGACTCCGCCCTTCTGAGACGATGCTTTCAATTCAATCGTCTTTTCGGATTTGGTTTCAAGAGCTTCAACCTTTTTCCCCATTTTCTCTTGTTTCGGGGTAGCCTCAGGACGCTTCTCTATGTTGGCGATGGCGATTATCGCTTTCAAAGTTGGGTCAAATTCTTTGTCGTCACAAATCATCCCAATCACCGGTCCGTTGTTGTGGGCTGGTAATGGGTTGTTTGTCACATTTGGGATGTCTTCATCTGCGAAGACGATCCTCCCTTGATTGATCAATTCTTGCACTGCCTTCTTTAACGTCCAACAATTGTCAGTACTGTGTCCTTCAACACCTGAATGATATGTACAGTATATCCCCCTCTGGTAGGCAGGAGAGTCTGGATTCTGCCTGTTCTGCGGAACAGGCTGCAATAGGTTTTCTTGCCTGAGTTTTGGGAAAAGAGTGGAATACGGCTCCCCAATCGGTGTAAAGCTCGTTTTGGGTTGCTCGCGGTGGCGAGCGTTATTTGGCCGTGGATTATACTGGTTTGGGTAAGGAGGTTGGTTTCTCTGGAATGGAGGTGGATTCCTGTTGGCTGGTGGCTGTGGCCGTGCCTGAGGTTGAATGTTCATGACTGCATAGGGTGGAGGCGGAGGAGCATAAGCCATGCCGTGATGTGGATAATAATGTTGGGGGGCCCTGTCGGAGAATACCTGCCTTGAGGTTCGATATCTCTTGTCTTCTACCGCTGCCATAGCAGATTCTTCTTTCTTCTTGCTTCGGGGCATCCCTCCAGACCCGCCTTGAATGGCTTGGGAAGTTGCACGAATGGCCGCTTGGCTCAAAATTCGCCCTGTTTTCAAGCCATTTTCTACCATTTCTCCGATCTTGATAGCTTCGGCGAAAAGGTTTTCCCATCGCCGACATCATATTTTGAAAGTAATCGGGCTCTTGAGCTTGGAGAAAAGTCGTGACCATTTCAATTTCGTCCATGGGGGTTTCACCCTGGACGCTTGCTCTCGCCACTTGATGGCATATTCTCTGAAGCTTTCTGAGGGCTTCTTTTTTAAGTTCGATAGAGAATTTCTGTCCGGCGCAATATCGATGTTGTATTGGAATTGTTTTACAAAATCTCTGGCCAGATCATCCCAGATGTGCCATCGAGATATGTCTTGATCCATATACCATTCGGATGCTATTCCGACCAAACTTTCTCCGAAGTACGCCATCAACAATTCTTCTCTGCCGCCGGCACCCCTCAATTGATTGTAGTATTTCTTCAAATGAGCAATGGGGTCGCCATGTCCGTCGTACTTTTCGAACTTTGGTGTCTTAAAACCTGATGGCAAATGGACGTGCGGGAACATGCACAGATCGGCGTAAGATACACTCTTCTGTCCACTCAGACCTTGCATGTTCTTCAAGCTTTGTTCCAAACTCCTCATTATTTTTGCCATCTCATCCTGCTCGGGGGTCTTTGGATTTTGGCTCGGTAGAAACTCATATCGAGGTAGCTGAGAATATGTATTGGCTGCAACCTGGGTATGGTCCCGTGCAAGCGGTGGTGCTGGGAATGTAAAGGATGAGGAGTCGAAGAAAGGAGCATGTGCGGTGGGGTGCGTTGTGATTGGAACTGGCAATTCAACGGACGTTCTTGCAGATGTATCATGTGGTGCTACCCGAGGATGGGATGTGGAGGGTGATTCAGAGAGGTTTGTAGCATTGGAATACCCGAACAGAGTAGGCGGGTAATTGATGGGGGTATTTGAAATACCGCTTGACCTGAGAAGAATTTCAGGGAACCCGGGGACCAGACTCGGGGGCTCTTTCCCGTTGTTCCAATCGTCCAACATCTCGAGCATGCGGCAACGCAACATTCTATTCTCTTCCAAAGCTGCTGACTCAGTAGCCGGGATGGTTGCCAATGAGCTTTCCTCTGAAACGGGGATGGTTGCTAAAGGCATTTATGAAGACATGTCGGCATCCTTTTTCGATCTAGTGAAATAGGAATGAGTACTCTCAGGCTGCCGAACTTTTCCTTTGGACCTCGTGAAATATTAATGGGAGGCCAGATTACCACAAAATCAACCACCTTTTTCTAAAAAACTGGATTTCGGCAAACAAACGGTTAGTCCGAAACAACATAAGATATAAGTAATCTCACATTGGGGTGTGATGCACTTATACAGTTAAACGTGTTGCTACATGTATTCGGTTGCAATGCGTCATTCCGGCTTATACTTTTCCTTTGCTTTCATCTTTCATCGATCTTCTTTTTCTCTTAACTTCTTTCCCCCCCCTTTTTTTCATTTTTATTTTTATTTATTTATTTTTTAGTGATGGTCGAATCTTACGTGGATTGCCTACGTATCATGTCCCCGCATGAATCAGACCGGGCGTAGTTCGGAAACAATAGACATAAGATGAAGTGTTCATGAATTTTATTTCAACAAACTTAAAACTTGAAACAACTTGCAAAATACAACAATGGAGAAAAACTTGTAAAAGGACAAACAGACTCTAAAACAAAAGACTCTCCTAAGCATGTTCCAACGCCTCGAATCTTTGCGCTGTCTGGCCTTGCTGCAGTTCTTGGGGTGAGATCTTTCTGTATACTTTCCAATTCTGCCATGACTTGGTGGACACATTCCATGATTGAAGAAAAGAGGGCAGGTCGAGGTACTCGTTCGCAGTTCAAACACCTCATAGTAATGTAGTGCCCGATCTCATTGATCCTGGTTCTGATTATGTCTTTTTCTCTGAGCAGCTGCCCTATGTGCCTGTTCTTTGCCCCTAATACTTGAGAGTTGCCGGAGACATGGTCCAAGAGCCTATCTATTTGTCTTTCCATCCGTGCCATCAAGTTGTGACAACGGTCTCTATCTGCTTTAGCATCCTGGACTTGCCTGAGAGTTCGCTCTTTAAGAGTGGCATTTGCTTTTCTCAAATCAACGATGATCGCATCATAGTCTTTCTCTACTTGTTGTAGACGGAGTGCTTCTTGGTGGGCCGCTCTCTTCCATTTTGTTCGGATTGCAACCAAAGCCGCTTTTGCCTTCTCCAAGTCTTCTTGGTGTTCGAAGGCTTTCCTTTCCAAATCGTTTATCAGCATCTGATCACTCCGACTCCTCCTTGACCTTTCTGCGGCCAATTGCATCTCTTGAATTTGAGTTTGGAGTGCTTCTCTTTCTTGCTCCCAACCGGCCCTTTCCCGATCGAAGTCAGCCTGTTGTATGTCCATGGCTGCTTCCAGGATTCCTTTGTCTTCTTTTAAAGTGTTGATGCAAGATTGGAAATTTTGTGCTGTCTCATGCTCAACCTCCCTAACTCTGGCTTCTATTTCTCTCTCCCAATCGACGGCATACTTCACTGACCTTTCTGACCTTTGCTCTGGTATTGGTTGGTTGTGGAACCATTCAAGATAAGCGAGACTCACTTCTCCCCGTTCCCGATCGGCAACCATTTCGTTGATGTCGGAGAGTCGACTACCGAACCACACCTTCTGTGCATAAGTCTCCCTCGGGGTCTCTTCTGTCACAAATTCCCATACAAATGATCGCATATCCTCAATTGGGGCCCTTTTCTATTCTCTTCCCAGCTGCCGCATGACACGTAGCGGGGCATATGGTTGGAAACCCCTGAAACCCATTAATATGTAGAATGGGCGGTATGTCGACATATGCGTGATTTTGGCGGAAGGGAACCAATAATAATTCCAGGTAAGTTGATCGGCTCTCAAAGAGTTGAGGAGTTCTTGCCAAGTCCTCAAGTCTTCTGGAAGGTTACAACGGGCGGCTCTGTTTGTATGACAGCGAATATAATTCAGCCAATCTGCTTTGAAGTTTATCACAATTGGGTGATGGTAGAGATGCTCTATAAACCACATTTGTAATAAAATATTGCAACCCTCGAAATAGTCTTGTCCTTCTTGGCACCGAGTTAAGGCCCGGAAGATGTCTCCTAGTATCATCGGAAGAACAGTGTGTTCCTCGTTACTCTGTAGATATGAGACCACCGCAGCTAAACGGATTCTGATGCGTCCGCCACGTTCGGGAAAAACCATGGTTCCCAAAAAAGCGATCATGAAAGCATAGATTCTTAAATCTCCCCAGGCGTCATAATTTAGCTGGTTAACAAATTCAACGTTTGAGAATTTCTCAAACCCTTCCTTATCACCAAATCTGTCGTAGAGATAATCTAGTGGCACCCAACCGTTCTCCAGACAACCGAGGGGAACCCGCCGGAGACATAGCTTTTTCAAGAAGTTATTCACACTCATCTGCCTAGGAGCTGCAGGTCTCATCTTGTGCAAATCTCTTCCTAGCCCTGTGAGTCCGCCCAATTCTTCCAAAGTGGGTGTCATTTCGCAATCCCGGAATCTGAACACATTGCTTGTTGAGTCCCAAAAACTCACTAAAGCTCTGATCACATTTTTATCCGGTTTTATCATCATGATGTCCGGAAGAAACTTGAGGTGCTTGTGAACTTGATTTCTTTCCCAAGTTGAAAAACTAGTCCACCATTTACGGAGCCGATCTGGGGTTTTGTCCTGGACCATGAACATAGGTAGCATTTCGTCTCTCACCCTTTTTTGGCCGATTCGTTGCGAGGAAGTCATGTTGATCCTAGAAAAGATAAAAAATGGATTTAAGATTTTTTTTTTTTAAATTTTTTTTTTATTTTTTTTATTTTTTTATTATATATAAAAAAAACAAATCTTGTTAATACGGCCTTTCAGCACTTGAAGAAGATTTGAAGGCTGTATAACAGGATACCAGTATGATGTCTATATTTCGTTTTGCGAAATTAGTCCTCCGGCGCCCTTTTTGAGGCGTTTGGCTATTTTCGCAAAATTTCCTAACTCTCGACTAAGAACAAAAATCCTAATTCTAATATGTTTTAATTATTGTTTTCCTTAAAAAAAAATCAGTATTAGTTGAGCCCGATATGGGTTGCCTACGTATCTCATGTTTGGTGAGAATCAAACTTGCGTAGTTCGAAAATAAAAGAACTAAACCATTTTAAGAAAAGAAAACAAACTGTTTTTTTAAACAGCATTTCTAAAACAAATTATTTTCAAAGGAACTAAGAAAATTTATTTGGAAATTTTTTTTTTCAAAGAAACTAAACTATTTTTGTAAAATTAAGAAAATTTATTTGGAATTTTTTTTTTGCATTTTTCAGAATTTATTTTTAAAGAACTAACTATTTTCATAAAATTAAGAAAATTTATTTGAAATTTTTGCAATTTTCAGAATTTATTTTCAAAGAACTAACTATTTTCATAAAATTAAGAAAATTTAGTTTGGAATTTTTTTTTTTTTTTTTTAGCATTTTTCCAGAATTTATTTTCAAAGAACTAACTATTTTCATAAAATTATTTTAACTATATACCCTGACGTTTTCCACTTCTTCCTCTTTTTAACAAACCAGTCGGCATGTAAGATCGAAACAAATAAATGCACACAAAAAGATGCAACAAGTTGGTCTTTTTGTTTCAGGTACACCTGTCCTAGACAGGCCCAACCCCTGTGTTGAGCCTCCTAAGTCAAATATGCACGTGATGCAAATAAACGTTCCTATCGGGGATCCGGCATAAGGTCTTGTTATTCTAAGTCATCATCCTGTTGGAAAAGTGTCTAGACTGGCTTTAACTCGAGCGGACAACTCGAGCCGAAGAGTGTCAGTGCACCGGTAGCATGGCTTTCCGGCTTAATTGACAAAACTCTCCGCCTAAACATGTGTGACTACAAAAATCCTTCACCGGGTGCCAAGCACCACAACTATCTTGAGAAAAACGGGCTATGTCCAGCAAATGCCCGGTATTGTATTTCAGAAGACTCCGAAAAGAGAAAAAATGGGTATCGGCACAATTTATATACAGTTCACGAAATATCAAAGCGGTAAAGCAACATTTAGCACATAAAATATAAACATGTAATAAAATCAGATAATAAATAAGCCAAATAAAATAATTATTCAAAGCTCGAATTCTTAAACCCTGAACCGGTAGTCCTGGGTTTTAGTCCCCAGCAGAGTCGCCAGAGCTGTCACACCTCCTTTTGGCGCGCTTGCCCCGAAGGATAATGCATAAGAGAGTTTTTCCAATTTTAGTGACAATATTCGAAATGGGATCATTTATTTATTTCCGAGTCGCCACTTGGAATAAATTATGGTGTCCCAAGTCACCGATTTATTTAAATCCCAAATCGAGGAAATTTTCGACTTTCCAAATGAAGTCTACGAACCAGAAATTCTAAGTAAGGAATTCTGTTGACCCGAGGGAAGGTGTTAGGCACCCCCGGATCCCGTGGTTCTAGCACGGTCGCTTCAATTATTCTAAATGGCTAAAATTATCTGATTTTAAAAATGTTTATAAATTATATGCTCTAATTAAACTTCAAACCGCTCTTTTAATTTGAAACCGGACCCAAAGAAAACAAAAACTAATTACAAACGGACTTGGATTTTTGACAAATAAAAATAAAAGGTATCCGAATTACTTACTTTGAAACTATGCTGATTAAAGAAAACATTGTAAAAAAACTAAACTAAAAAAATTTCAATTTATTTAACATGATATCTCTTAAAATTATTGTCAGTTAAAGAATCATACCAAATGATGTATTATTTCTTAGCTTTTAACTTATGGCCGGGGATTGAATGAAAAGATGTGGATTAGTAGAAAATTGACCAAAATATACAAAAAAAATAGAATTAATTCGTCTTGGTTAATTATTTAGCCATGAGGTTGTCTACTTTGGATTTCGCTATCCTCAATATGACATTAATTGACAAAATCGAAATTATATGATTAAAGTGACTAACATTGTTATCTAAAAGCATTGTCTAACTTATCCTTGCTTGCTTGATTATGAATAGACTTCAAAAGAAAAAGAAAAATTCAAGGTAAAAGAAATATTTTGAAATGATTCCAAACATCTTATATTAATAGCTAAACTTTAAACCGAACCAACATCTTGAACATGCTTGAACCATTTGACTTTAAAAAAAACAATTACCTACAAAATATCAAAGGAATTCCAATCCGTATTGGCTAGTTTTGACTTACACGGGTCCTGAACATTTACTAACAAGAATAGAAAAATAATCAAACACAAATGAAAAATTAAAGTCTATTCTAATCAATAGTCCCAAAATAAACCAAGTTTACAATGACGAACAATACAAGCCCGGCGAATTTTTTGTCTCAATTCGTACATGCCGAAGCAAGAGCTAAGTAGACATACAAGACTATGTGCATTTTTAATCCTTTAAACAAATAGTTACATAATATCTATTTGTTTGGCTAATAGTCTTTAGTTTGATAGATAGCCAGATAGGATCATTTATATAATCGCTAAAAAAAATTCAAAGAGTAGCTCTTCATTTCATTTCTGGTATAATAGTGCACAAATCCAAAAGACGTGTACCTGGATTTTAAAATCGAGCAAGAAAGGAGTCAGCAACAGTAGGCGACGACAAACAAACAACCAAACTAAATAGCAACAGTAGTGGCAATTCTCGGCCAGAAATCCAGGAGAACAACAACCAAAACACCAAATCCAAGGGATGTTTTGACGAACCAAAACAAAGAAACCAGAAACAACCAGAAAGAAACAACAGAACAAGTTTGGCGAAGAAAACTAGATGTGTTTTCAAACTGAAACAAACAAAACAGGTTTTGTTTTCAACTAAAGACTGCTGGATGTGTTGAAATCAATGGAAAATTTGGTTTTCAAATGTGTATAGAGTAATCTTTTCTGTGTGTTCAAAGTGTTTCCAGAGAGTGTTCTGTGAAACAGTGTGTATGTATGTTTTTCAGAATGTTTCTGTGTGTGTGAATGTTCTGCCAGTGAGCCTCTCTATGTGTGAATGTATATTCCCAGTATGTCTCAATGTCTGTGTGTGTTCACTATCAGAGAGTATTTTCAGAGGGTATATCACTGTGTTCTTTGTTTTCCAGAGAATGTGTCTTTTATAACCTACAGATCCCAACCAACAGCCCTTCTTTTTCAGTTTCAGACCTGTCCAGCACCTATTATTCCCCTTTTTCAAACCTTTTTCAGCTGTATATTCCCTCCCATGTGCATCCCTTTACTTTCTAATCACTACTCCCATGTTATCTATTTTCCAACACTAAAGGTGTATTAGATTAAGTGATCCAAAGAATGTCCTCTGACAAATTACACACCAGCAAATCATTTCTAACTTGTGAATACCAAAACACCCTTGAAACTTCAGTTAGGAATGCAGCTATATCCAAGACAGACTTCCTTATTTAAAATCAATAGAATTCAAAGCTCAAAAACACAGGGAATCATAACAGTCACAGCTAAATCATGGTCCGATGTTATAACAAACTAGACTCGCAGAATTAATTGAACGACATTCGACTAATTGATCGCAACATGTATAATTGTCATTCAAACAGTTTCGGCCAAAATGGAACAATATGAAACTAATCGTCAACATCCGACTAATCGATTGCAACACATAATTGATAACAGTTAATCGACGAAAACAAAGATTTCGGCAAGCTTCGGCAGACCAAACAAAAATGTAGAACACAATCATTTGACGATGTTAATCGAAGCGAATATGCATTCCAACATTCAAATAACAATCAATCGATTACGATACGCATAATCGACAAACAAACCAAACGCAAAGAATGCACACTGCATACTCTCGGCCAGAAAAATAAAAAAAATGAAAATTTTAGCTATTCGACGAAATATCGAATTGAGTCGAATTCTTATCTTCTAACAACACACTTATAACAACCAAATCAGAAAACAACAAGTCGATCAAATAAAAGGTCCCAAAAGAAGAAGAATTTGAAAATTCGGAAACATCCGAGAGAAGGAAAAAAAAACAATCAAACAACGAATGAAACTACGAAAACAATTAACTAAATTGACGAGTCTAATTAAATAAGAACGGAAAAGAAAAGAAATACCTTGAAGAGAAAAAAATCGGAATGAACAAACTTGGGACAAATCTCGGTTTTGACTTCGAAATTGTATTTTGGGAATCAAATGGACCTTAATTGAAATGTCTTCAAATGAAAACATTTCGATTAAGGTCTATTAGACCCCAATCTCTTTCGACTTGGACGAAATCCCTATTCTAGGGTTCTTGAATCAACTCGGCCAAATTCGATGCATTCTCGCGTTGTTTGAAAAGAAACGGGTGTGGGTTTGAGGAGAGGATGGCCTAATGATGATGTGGTGTGAATTGGGTGGCCGGCGACGTTGTTGCCGCCGGATTTTGGGTGGTGTAGAAGGGTGGCGGCTAGGGTTTATTCTAGGGTGTTTGGGCTCTTGTTCTCTCTAGAGAGGAAAGGGGTGGAAATGAGGCAAAAATTAGGGTTTGGGGGGAGGGTTTGATATATTAAAATGGTTAATTAATTCTGGACCGTTGGATGAAGGAGTCCAACGGCCCAGATTAAAAAACATAGTGGGCGGATCCGGGTATGGGGCTGGGGCGGCTGAGGCAATTTTTGGGCTCCATTTCAATTTTAAACATGGCCCAAATCAGATTTTTTCTCTCACTTATTTCCTTTTCTCTTCTCTTTTAATTTTAATTCTCAATTTATTAAAACAAAAATTCTAATTATGCTACAAAATCAATTAAATTATAAGAAATACTAATTAAGTTATATTAACAATTAACACAATCAATTAAAACATCAATTAAATATAAATCATACAATTGGGACATTAAATACTAGAAAATGTAAAAGATGAATTATTTCCCTTTTTTTTTTATGATTTTCGTTTTCGTAAGATAAAATTAATTACTCCTAATTTCATTCCTTGTGGAAATATTGCAAGGCCATAGCCGTTGTCACACCTCTTTTTTACGCACCCGCAAGGATGCAAAAAGTTTTTTCAATTAAAGGACAATCGAGATGGGATTTATTTTAATTATTCCAGAGTCGCCACTTGGGAGATTTATGGTGTCCCAAGTCACCGGTTAAATCCCGAATCGAGGAAAAGAATGACTCTATTTAACAGTCCGCGAACCAGAAATCCGGATAAGGAATTCTATTAACCCGGGAGAAGGTGTTAGGCATTCCCGAATTCCGTGGTTCTAGCACGGTCGCTCAACTGTCGTGTTTGGCTTATCTATCTGCTTTTTACAATTATGTACTTGGTGCAAGTTAATATCTTTTTACTGCTTTATTATTGGTTATGATTTACGAAAGAGAAAGTTGCTTAAAAATATGCTTTCGAATCACGTCACATGAAATGCACCCGGATCCTCGACATATTCTTATTCAACATTTCGGGGTTTGGATTCGGGTCGCATGAAATGCACACCCGTATTTAAGAAGATAGAACTAAAATATGCGCCCGGATCGACTACTTATTTACACTGTTGAGAAAGGCGTGATATTCGTTAAGAAACGACGTATCTCGAAACCTAAGTATTTATATGTACATTTATGACGGCTATGTGATTAGTGTAACTATTGGGCGAGGCGTACCTTTGATTCAAATCTAAAGCGAACTACATCTCACTGTATCTTACTTAAGAGTTGATTCCAAATTACTTAAAACTTGCTACGAACCACATCGCATGAAATGCGCCTGTGGTTCATGACATGCTTTATTTACTCTTGCCCGAAATTGGGGTCGGGTCACATGAAATGCACCCCTGACTCTTTTAATCTAATTACGTCATTCCGTTGAGTAACAACTCCCTAGCTAATCTTGCTTTTAGCATAAGGTCTAACGTTAACAGATTTGGAGATTACACACACGAGCAGAGAAGATTGAATAGAGATACAACGGACTAATTCAGGTTTACGTGCTTATCTAACGACAGTGTATCTTTGGCCTAGCTACACTTTTCCATAACCAAGACTAGCAATACAAGCTTAATTGAAGAATAACGGAATGTAATCAAACATAAGAACTTTAAACGACTACATGTTTCAATAGACTTTATGCACAAGCTTCAAACTTCATTCTTTTCGAACCAAGGAACTACAATAACAGAGGTGTGTACCTGGAATGCGGAAGAACAAGGAAGAGTGAGCAATGGCAATGCGGCAACAGTAACAGGAACAGTAACAGCAACAGTAAACCAGTAACCAATAGACCAGCAATCAAATAGACCAACAGCCAACAAAAATAATGAAACAATAGCAACAACCAACCCAGGCAGCAATACTATAGACCAACCAAGCCACCAACAATGGAACAACAGCACCAAATCAACCCAGGCAGCAACAAACAACCAGCCAGCAATACAAACGACCAAGAGTAACAACACTACTGACCAAACAGCACCAAATGAACACCACAGGCAACAACAACTAATGGCAGCCCTCAACTAAACCAATAGCAAATACTAACAGTGGCAGCAATCAAGTGAACCAGCAGCAAATACAAACGACCAAGAGCAACAACACTACTGACCAAACAGCACCAAATGAACACCACAGCAACAACAACTAATGGCTAACAGCAAGAGAACAACTGGACCAGCAGCACCAAATGAATACAACAGCAGCAACAACTAGTGGCAGCACTCAACTAAACCAATAGCAAACACTACCAGTGGCAGCAATCCAGTGAACCAGCAGCAAATACTAGAGCTATCACAACAACCAACCACTGAACCAGCTAAAGCAATGGCTCAGCACTACCAACACAAGACAACAAGCAACCAAATGACCACACACTCGGCTATTGACTCAAAGCACACGGAACAGTAGCCAACCAAATCAATGAAACAGGACTTCTCTCCCTTTTTCTCTCTATCTGTGACTATGTATGTGTATATCAAAAAATGTCTCTACTGCCTATTTTCTCTTCAGCTATTACTCTCCAGTGTAACTCTTTTCTTTGCTCTCCAGATACTCTCCAGTCTCTACTGTATGTCTATCTTGCTCTCTATGCTGTTAGCCCCCTTATACTTATAGCTAAGAGGACTCCTAAAAACCAGAAGACTCAGGAACTCCCCTCTGCCCATCCCTATTCCCTGAACCTCACTACCTATTGTCCAAAGTATGGACTCAGCATTAAACAATGCTGGTGGCAGGAGCCTCAGTGGGATGCCCTGCTGTGCTCAGTTCCACTAGCCCTTGTATGGGTGTGTGATTAAACAATTAACCTATTAACTACAACCAATTATCCCCCTTTAATCTGAATCGAACAGTAACAAGCCCTACACCAATGAATTGCATCAGGCAGATTCAGGGATCAATACTACGAACTAATTCCTTGACGACTTTAATCACATTGAACCTATGATTCATTTTAACTACTGAAAACAGAGAGAATTGGCCAAATAAAAGGCCTCAAAGGAGGATGACAGGTCGACTGTTATGAGAAATTAGAAGCATGCTAGATGAGAATTGAAACAATGAATAAAACAAACACACATATTCACAAAAATCGAATTAAATCGGCCACAGAAGGAATGAATACCTTGTAAGAAATCTGCCGACCCAAGCTTCGAACTAAGACTTGGAATTATTGAAGCCAAACGGGCTTTAATCGAGATGTTCTCGATTGAGAACACCTAGACTAAAGTCCCTTGGACTTCAATTGCGGCTAAACCGGCTCGAATTGGGTTTCTTCAAAATTAGGGTTCTTGGGCTCGGATTTGGGGCTTTTGCATTTTTGGTTAGATTCGAAGCAAACCAATGTCAATGGGAGTGTGGGGGAGGTGTGAGGAGACTGTGGTGTGAGTTTGGGGTGATTTGGCATTGGTTCGAGTTTGACTCGAATCTTCAAATGAAGATTCGAGGAGCTCCGGCATGATTCGAGGTTAGTGGAGGCTGGGTTCGTGATGGGGGAGGTGAGGGGAAGGTTTTGGCATTGGTTTGGTGGTGATTGGCCTACCGGAACCGCCGTGAGGCGATTTCCGGCAGGCGGGGCACGGCGGCGTTACACTGGGCTTTGAGAGCTTCTGAGGGACGAAGCAGGGGGGGTCTGAAAGGGGGGCGGGGTAAGGGATCAGGAATATATACCACGCGTGGGATGGGATCTAGGCCGTTGGATCAACTTAGATCGACGGCTTGGATCTACCCACTTAATGAAACGATGTCGTTTGGGTGAGTCTTGGACCGGGTATGTTTGGAATTAAAGGATTAATCTGGGCCGTTGGATGATAAAATCCAACGGTCCAGATCGAATGCCACAATGACAGATGTTGGACGGATTGGGATTCGTTTGGGCCCTGGTTTTCCTGGACTAAACTATGGCCCAATTTGATCTCATTACTACACATATATATATGTACATGTATATATATATATATATATATATATGCATACAATTATCCCACACAATTACATATCACTTAAATGTAAATCACATGACTTCGATATCAAACACTAAAAATGCAAAACTTAGCATATATTTTTTGTATTTTTAATTTAAGTAAATAAACGTGCACACAAAAGATAAATAACACAAAATCACAAAAATCATACCCAACACGAAACTATTTTTATTTTTGAATTTTCTGGGAGTACTTCTCAAGTGAGGCAAAAATCACGTGCTCACAGCTGCCCCTCTTTGCGCGTAAACACGCAGAGTTTTCGTGCAAAGATAAGTGAGCGGATATAAGCGATTTTGCCCATTCGAGTACTCCGTATGAAGCATTTTGGAAAAGTTTTGACCGAACCTTGCTTCAAGGTCTCCTACATATCCCTGGCTAAAAAGGGAATCGAGGTCGATGTAGTTCGGGAAGTTACGGTAGGCGGGACTACCATGGTGCATTGCGATCTCGTTATTCTTTGCTCTTGCATTTATTCTTCTTGTTACCAGCTTGCTCGGCTGATTTCCTTGTTACACCGCGCTAGGCAACGAATAACAAGAAGCTAGACTAAGTTACGGTGCTACAAGTTCTTATCTATTCTTTTTAACTTGATCTTGTCGCGCTCATTGCCATCCTGTCTGACTTGGCGTTCCTTCTGATGCTTCTTCTCCTCTTATGAACTTGGATTCATGCGGAGATTACTGTTACATTCTACCGCTTTCTTACCCGATTAAAAAAAATCGCCGCTCCGTTCTCCCGGCGGGCTCCCGACTTCAACTACTACTCCGAAATTAAATCGCCACTCCGTTCTCCGGGCGGGCTTCCTGACTTCGACTACAGCTTCAAAATTAAATCGCCACTCCATTCTCCGGGCGGGCTCCCTGACTTCGACTACTACTTCGAAATTAAATCGCCACTCCATTCTCCGGGCGGGCTTCCTGACTTTAACTACTACTTCGAAATTAAATCGCCACTCCGTTCTCCGGGCGGGCTTCCGACTTCGACTACTGCCGAGATTAAATCGCCACTCCGTTCTCCGGGCGAGCTTCCGACTTCGACTACTCTTCGGGATTAAATCGCCGCTCCGATTCTCCGGGCGGGCTCCACGACTTCAACTACTATTTCAAAATTAAATCGCCACTCCGGTCTCCAGGCGGGCTCCCTGACTTCGACTACAACTTCAGAATTAAATCGCCACTCCATTCTCCAGGCGGGCTCCCTGACTTCCAGTACAACTTCAAAATTAAATCGCCACTCCGTTCTCCGGGCGGGCTCCCTGACTTCGATTACAATTTCAAAATTAAATCGCCGCTCCGTTCTCCGGGCGGGCTTCCGACTTCGACTACAACTTCAAAATTAAATCGCCGCTCCGTTCTCCAGGCGGGCTCCCCGACTTCGACTACAACTTCAAAATTAAATCGCCACTCCATTCTCCGGGCGGGCTCCCGACTTCAACTACAACTTTAAAATTAAATCGCCACTCCGTTCTCCAGGCGGGCTTCCCGACTTCAACTACAACTTCAAAATTAAATCGCCACTCCGATTACCTTCCGGGCTCCCTGACTTCAAGTACAACTTCAAAATTAAATCGCCACTCCGTTCTCCCGGCGGGCTCCACGACTTCAATTACAATTTCAAAATTAAATCGCCACTCCATTCTCCGGGCGGGCTTCCTGACTTAACTACTACTCATTGATTTCATCTTATCTTGATTACCTTCCTTCGCCTCTTGTACCATTTTCTTCTGGCTGCTGGGGGTATTTTGGAACTGTTTACTTGCCTGCTGGGGCTGATGCTGCTGAGGAAGTATTCTTTGTTTCCTTCACCTCTCATGCTCTTCCTTCTTCCCATACCTCCTGTGGGACTCACGCTTTTGCCTCCTCGAGCAAGTTATGGAATGTAATACTGCTGGAGGAATCTCGAAGCCATTGTTTTATTTTCCCCACAACTGCTGGGAGATGATACCCGGCTCAAAGATCACCCCATCTTGTGTTGCTTTCTACACTTATCCTATGAGTCTTGCTTTCCAGAAAATTTTCGCAACAGGAGAAAATTTTCTGCCCCAGTGTGATAAACTTCTGGACGGTATGCTTTTCTGCCGTCGGACCCTCTTTTCCTGCTTTAAATCAAAGAAAAATTGTTAGTTTCAAAACGCCGCGAGTGGTCGTGCCACTCTTGTTGAGGCCATTCTCTTTCAGCTGCTTGGCCTCTCTCGAACTTTGAGGACGACGTTGACGCTTGCTTGGGAAGATGCTTTTTCCACGAACGACCTCTCATCTTTCCTTTTATTCCACTCTTTGGTTTGGTCCGACTCTTTTTAGCCGGTGATCTGTTGCGTGAAATCATCTTTCGGACATGCCACGTGTGTCCATCATACTCCATAATTCTTGCGAACCTTCCACTCAGCCTGTCATCCCAATCTCACTATCGTAACGACTTCTGTCTCATTGCCTTGTTCCATGCCTATTCACTTTCAATATACTGCTTTGGGAGACTTGGTAGTAAGCTTTGAAAAATCAATTTTCGAAAATGAAAGAAAAGAAAAGAATACTGACCGCAAATGACAAAAGAAGAGAAAAACTTTTCTGAACTCAAAAATAGGAAAACTTATATGAATGTGTGCCTGATCCAATGTTATGCCGCGCCTTTGAGATTAAACTACCCAGTCTATTCACGTCAATCACTTTCTGATACCGCGTCCTGCTAGAGGTAAGCGGATATCCCAACCTTGTCTCATGCAGACATCTTGTAACCATCACATCCTGTCACCTCACAGTGCCCTTGAAAGGGTTTTCACTAATGAGATTCTCTCATTTCTCTCTATCTCCCGTCGCCTTAAGGTGCCCGTAAAGGTTTTCCCCGTAAGACTCTCTCATTTTACTTCTCTCAACTTCCTTCGCCTTAAGGTGCCCGCGAGGGTTTTCACCGTTAAGACTCTCTCATTTATACTTTCTTTCCTCGCGGCGGGGTATCACCCCTGAGATTCCCTCTAGAGCGTTATCCCCTTTCGGCTTGTGCATCCCGAATTCAATCGAGGGTCGGGATGTCACTCTTGGCTTTCATTCACATGCCTTGGCACTTCTCAAATGCTGATCGAGAGGTCTTTCTGGTTCTTGATATGGTTTCTGCGCGTGAGGCTGAAGAAAGGGGTTTAGCCTCGACGGTTAGCTTATTACAACTTTCGGAATCCACGCTATCTTTCCAACGAAAACAATAACTTCTGCCCCAGTTTTGTTGCTTGGGGGATTTTTTATTTTTATTTTATTATGGCCGAGCCGTGTGGCGCCTACGTATCCTTCTTGAGGAATCAGGTCGAACGTAGTTCACTTTTTCTTGTATTACTTCTTTGTTTCTTTTCTATTCTGTTACACATCTTCCTTGATGATTTCGAAAGAGGGTATATGAAAGAATAATTAAGGCTCAAATGGGGAAACAAAGGTTAAAGTGTTTGGGTAGTAGCAGAAAAATTGCCTCTGTCATTTCATTCTCCGAAAAATGCCAAATACACATAAACGAAACCAAACGTTGACACATGCATCAAAGAATTACACATAATATCTCTTAACTGCATCAGAATTGATAGCCATATCGGTGCATCTTCCCTCGACATCAGTCAAACATAGAGCGCCGTTGGATAATACTCTAGTCACCACAAAAGGTCCCTGCCAATTTGGGGCGAACTTGCCTTTCGCCTCGGCCTGATGTGGTAGAACTCTCTTCAGCACATGCTGTCCCACTTCAAATCTCCTGGGACGTACCTTCTTGTTATATGCTCTCGCCATTCTTTTTTGATACAATTGGCCGTGGCATACTGCTGTCAATCTCTTTTCATCGATCAGGCTCAATTGCTCTAGTCGGGTTTTGACCCACTCGTCGTCATCAATCTCAGCTTCAGCGATGATTCGGAGGGATGGAATCTCAACTTCTGCGGGTATTACTGCTTCAGTCCCGTATACCAACAAGTAAGGAGTTGCACCTACCGAAGTCCGGACGGTAGTGCGATACCCCAACAGCGCGAATGGTAGCTTTTCATGCCATTGCCTAGATCCTTCTACCATTTTCCTCAATATCTTCTTTATATTTTTGTTTGCTGCTTCAACCGCACCGTTTGCTTTGGGACGATATGTTGTGGAATTTCGGTGTGTAATCTTGAGCTGTTGACATACCTCTTTCATCAATCCGCCTGTTAAGATTTGCACCGTTATCCGTAATGATCATCTTTGGAATTCCAAACCTACAAATGATGTGGGAGTGTACGAAGTCCACTACCGCCTTCTTGGTCACTGATTTGAATGTTTTGGCCTCCACCGACTTGGTAAAATAATCAATCGTTACCAAGAATGAACCTATGACCGTTGGAAGCCGCAGGCTCAATAGGTCCAATAACATCCATACCCCGTGCGACAAACGGCCATGGTGCGGACATTGTATGCAATTCGGTCGGCGGAGAATGAATCAAATCTCCGTGTATCTGACACCGATGGCATCTTCGCACGAAATTTATACAATCCGCTCCATGGTGAGCCAATAATATCTGCTCGAAGAATCTTCTTTGCCAATACGTATCCGTCTCATGTGTGGTCCGCAAACTCACGAGTGTATACCGTCATCATTGTTGTGGCTTGACTTGCGTCTATACGTCTCAACAATCCCAAATGCGGGGTTCTTTTGTACAGCACCCCTCCGCTGAGGAAAAATCCGTTCGCCAACCGCCGAATAGCTCGCTTTTGATCTCCGGTTGCTTGCTCCGGGTATACTCCTAACCTGAGGTATTCCTTGACATCATGAAACCACGGCTCACCATCCACCTCTTCCTCTATCACATTACAATAAGCATGTTGATCCCGGACATGGATATGTAACGGATCGACACGAAACTTGTCCGGGTGATGTAGCATTGATGCTAAAGTAGCCAACGCGTCGGCAACCTCATTATGCATCCTTGGGATGTGCCTGAATTCTACCGATCGAAAGCGTTTGGTCAAATCATGCAAACACTGACGATACGGGATAAGCTTTAAATCTCTGGTTTCCCATTCTCCCTGAATCTGATGTACCAGAAGGTCCGAGTCCCCCAAGACCAAGACGTCCTGTACATCCATGTCCACCGCTAATCGTAACCCCAGGATACATGCCTCGTACTCAGCCATATTATTGGTACGGTGAAAACGCAGTTGAGCAGTAACAGGATAATGATGTCCTGTTTCAGATATGAGCACAGCCCCTACTCCGACTCCTTTTGCGTTCGCCGCTCCGTCGAAGAAGAGCTTCCACCATGGATCCTTGGTTAGTTCTAACCCCTCAATTTGCAATACCTCTTCATCTGTAAAATACGTCCTCAAAGGTTCGTATTCGTCGTCAACGGGATTCTCGGCTAAGTGATCGGCCGGGGCTTGAGCTTTCATAGCCGTCCTTGTCACGTATATGATGTCGAACTCCGTAAGTAATATTTGCCATTTTGCTAACCTCCATGTAGGCATAGGTTTCTGGAAAATATACTTCAACGGATCCGGACGCGAAATGAGGTAAGTGGTGTAAGAAGACAAGTAGTGTTTCAGCTTTTGGGCTACCCAAGTCAGGGCGCGACATGTCTTTTCTAGATGAGTGTACTTGACCTCGTGGACTGTGAACTTCTTGCTGAGGTAGTAAATGGCCCGTTCCTTCCTGCCGGTAAGATCATGCTGCCCCTAGTACGCAGCCAAACGAATTCTCCAAGACCGTCAGATAAAGAATCGGGGTCTACCTGGCTCAGGCGGAACTAGTACGGGTGGATTTGACGGATACCCTTTGATCCGGTCAAACGGCTTCACGACGTTACGCCGTCCATTCTATCGCGGCGTCTTTCTTGATAGGCGGAATATGGGTTCACGGGTTGCTGTGAGGTGGGCAATAAACCTACGATGTAATTCAACCTTCCCGACAGACTCATTACCTCTGTTTTATTCTTCGGCGGGGGTAACTCCTGAATGGACTTAATTTTGGAGGGGTCCAACTCAATGCCCCGTCGGCTGACGATGAATCCTAGCAGCTTTCCTGATGGAACTCCGAATGCACATTTGGCTGGATTGAGCTTGATGTCGTACCTTCGAAGTCTTTGAAAGAATTTCCTGAGGTCAGCAACATAGTCCTCTTGACGTCTGGATTTCACGATCACATCATCCACGTACACCTCGATTTCCTTGTGTATCATGTCATGGAATACCGTAGTCATCGCCCTCATATATGTTGCTCCTGCATTCTTCAAACCAAACGGCATCACTCGGTAGCAATAAGTCCCCCGCGGTGTGATAAAAGCCGTCTTTTCTGCGTCCTCTTCATCCATCAAAATCTGATGATATCCCGCATAACAGTCCACAAAGGATCCAATTTCGCGTCCGGCGCAATTATCAATCAGGATATGGATATTGGGAAGTGGGAAATTATCCTTAGGACTTGCCTTGTTGAGATTGCGATAGTCCACGCATACTCTAATCTTTCCGTCTTTCTTTGGCACCGGTACTACGTTAGCCAACCATTCAGGGTATCGAGTGACACGAATGACTTTCGCCTGCAACTGCTTGGTTACCTCCTCCTTAATCTTCACACTCATCTCTGTCTTAAATTTCCACAGTTTTTGTTTGACGGGAGGACATGTCGGATCAGTGGGTAATTTATGAACCACGAGATCAGTGTTGAGTCCTGGCATGTCGTCGTACGACCATACGAAAATGTCTTTAAACTCCATGAGTGTTTTGATCAATTCCTCCCTCAGTTCGGGTTCAATATGGATACTTATTCTGGTTTTCTTTGACGTCATCCGCATTCCCTAGATTAACGGCCTCAGTATCATTTAAATTTGGTTTGGGCTTTTCCTCGAAGTGACTTAACTCTTCACCGATTTCTTCTACGGCTTCATCATCGCCGTACTCTGACTCACTCTCGTCACTTCTTATTTCATGTGTTATTATTTCCAAACCCGATTGACTTTCTAGGCTGGGTTGATTAATCTTTAAGCACGCCATATCATTAAGATCAGTTGCAAGAAGGCTGTTCAGAAAAGTAAAAAGAAGGAAAAAAATAAACAAAATTAGACATGAAGGAACCAAATTTCATTAATGGGAATTGTACAAAGGGAAAACAAACTGCAAACTTAAATAAAAATGAAAAAAACAACTGGATTTTACTCCGGGGACAAACCCCCGACACAACATTTCGAAAGAAAAACAATCCAAGACAAACTACCAAGACTCCTTCGGGACAGGGAGAGGAGTAGCCTTCCAGTTATTCAGTTTTGCCTTTGGTCCCACAAGCTGTATCTCGGCGTGACTGGATCCTTCACCATCCTCGAGCATACATACATCTCTGTGAATAGGTCCTCGAACTTCCTGAAGAACTCTTCGTCTGGTCTGATCGTAGGACCGGGAATCTTTGTCGTTGGATGTCCTCTTGCTCGGGACCGATAAAAGATCGGGAAAGGCGTGGAACGAGGTTTTGGGAGCACCCGTGTCTTACTAGCTTACTCTTGCTTTGCTCGCGGGATGTCCTGCGAGGTTGGTTGGAATCCCGAGCCAGAAGGTTCCCAAGTTCTCGACCACCGATGCCGGCTGTATGATTCCTTGCGGAGATGCACCTAGCCGCTCTGCGGATGCGAAACCGTGTCGCGACATTTCATGCGCCAGCTATGACATCCGCAGTAATTGTTCTGTCGCAGGGAATACATTCCCCTCCGGAACTCGGTGGGCGGACACCACATCGCGGACTGATACACCCACGGCCCAACATCTTCTTCGTTTCAACAAAGGGAATGATGGTGCATGATTGTAGATCGTTCTCTCCGTGGACGACGATCTCCTGCTGGTCCCGTTCAAACTTGACGAGCTGGTGTAAGGCTGGATGGAGCTGCTCTTGCGGCATGAATCCATGGTCGCCCTATTAGGAGGTTATATGACACCGCCATGTCCAGCACTTGGAATTCCATGGTGAACTCCACTGGCCCAATTGTCAAGACTAGCACTATGTCACCAACCGACGCTTTGCCTCCTCCGTCAAACCCTCGAACACATACGCTGTTCTTGCGTACCCTGCCGATGTCTACTTTTAATTTGCCCGGTGTAGAGAGAGGACAAATGTTAGCACTGGATCCCATTATCGACCAAGACTTTGGTAACCACCGCCTCTTCGCACTTCACCGTAAGATATAAAGCCCTGTTATGCTCAGTGCCTTCCTCAGGCAACTCGTCATCGGTGAAGGTGATCCGAATTGCTTCGAAGATCCGATTGGTGATCTTCTCCAAATGGCTCACGGAGATTTTATCCGGTACATGTGCCTCATTCGGGACTTTCATCAATGCTTGCCGATGTTCTTCAGAATGTATCGGCAAGGATAGCAATGATATTTGCGCCGGAGTCTTCTTTAACTGCTCTAAGACAGAGTAGTCATGCGGCTTCATCTTTTTCAAGAATTCTTCCTGCCTCTTCATCGGTGACCGGCTTTTTCAATACTGCCGGAGTGGTCTTCCTCAATTCCGCGGGGGCAAAACATCTCCCAGAGCGGGTCAACCCTTGGGCTTCACAAACTTCCTCTTTCACTTCCTTTCCTCTGTAGGTCGTTGTAATCCGAGCATAATTCCATGGGACGGCCCGGCTATCAGTTACTGGCAACTGTGTTGCCGGCTGGATGATGAAAGGATCCGTTCGAACGCCTGCTACTGTCAAGATGGGCTTGATTGCTGCCCCTGGTACAACTATCTTGGCCGGCTTCACCGGTACTTCGTTCACACTTTCCTTTCCTGCTTCCGACTCTCCTGGTATGTCCTTCTTGCAACTGGGCGACTCATCAAGGCTTGGCCCTTTTCTCGTTCCTGCCCGCTAGACTTAATCATCATTACAGTCTGAGAGGCTTTCTCCTTTCCTTCCTCCGCCCGTACCAACTCGATCATATTGGTCTCATGATGAGTTGGAAGCGGGTTTTGGTTGATGTTGGGCTCTGTTGGAGTCTGGACTTCAATCCTGCGAGTATCGATAAGCTCCTGGATGGCCGTCTTTAGCCTCCAACACTTTTCTGTATCGTGTCCCGGACATCCCGAGCAGTAAGCACAATTTACTGAATGGTCCAGGTTCTTCGGGAGGGGGTTTGGTAGCTTAGCTTCAATCGGATTTAGCAAACCTACTTGCTTCAACCGGTGGAACAGACTGGTATAAGACTCTCCTAAGGGAGTGAAAGTCTTTGGCCTCGGCGCCCTGTCGCCCCTGAATGCCTGGTTCGGACGGAAACTCGCGCCCGAGGGGTTTCTGTAAGCTCTTGGGGGTGGATGATTGTTCTGGGGGTTTGGTGCACGCCACGGTGCATGAGCGGGAGGTGCAGAATATGACTGTGCATGGTGGACCGTAAAATGAGGATCGGGTGCGGGATAGTAATGTTGCGGGTAGCTATATGGGTTGTGGGGGTAATTTTGGTGGTGAGGCTGGGGTGGGCTATATTGGGGTGCGGGGCCTCTATTTTTGAACCATGCCCCGGACTCGACGGCCGCCACTTCCTCTCTCCTCTTCTTCCCCGGTACTCCTCCAGTACCGCTTTGGATAGCCTGAGTGGTGGCTTTCAGTGCTGAGTAGCTCGTGATCTTGTTGGCCTTCAAACCCTCCTCGATCATACCCCCCATTTTTATCACCTCAGTGAATGATTTGCCTACGGACGTTACCAGGATGTCCGAAGTAGGTGGGCTCTAATGTCTGCAAGAAGTAATCCACCATCTCGCTCTCTCTCATCGGCGGATCTACCCTGGCTGCCTGTTCCCTCCAACGGAAACCAAATTCCCTGAAGCTTTCAGCGAGCTTCTTCTCTAATTTTAGCAATGATAGGCGGTCGGGGATTATTTCAAGATTGTACTGGAACTGGCCGATAAAAGCTTGAGCCAGATCATCCCACGTAAACCATCTACTGGGATCCTGTCTAGTGTACCACTCCAACGCCGATCCTCCCAGACTCTGGCCGAAGTAGGCTATCGGAAGCTCGTCCCGTCCTCCGGCCCCTCTCATTTTACTGCAAAACCCCCGCAGGTGGGCCACTGGGTCGCCGTGCCCCTCGTATAGGTCGAATTTGGGCATTTTGAACCCTGCTGGCAACTGGACGTCCGGGAATGGACATAGATCTTTATAGGCGACGCTGACCTGGTTGCCCAAACCGTGCATGTTCCTGAAGGACTGCTCCAGGCTTTTGACTTTTCTGACAACTTCCTCGTGTTCCGAACTTTGGAAGTGTTTTTCCGGTTCTGCCGGATTATCCCAATGAGGTGTATGTGATTGTGGTTCAGGAGCCCTGAAAGTAGGCTCTGGAGGATAGTAAGAGTTGTCATGGATCTGAACATATGGCCCGCTGGCCGGCCTTTGCAGAGGAGCAGGTGGAGGTGTTACAAAAACGGGGGTGACTGGAGGAGGATTTGGTTTGGCTGGTGGAATGTGGGTGGCGTATGGATTTTCCCCCTGAAAGTATGGATAGCTTGGGGCGCTTGTTGAAGGATCGATGGGCGGATGTTCGGGAGCTGAGGCGAGAGTAGGGCGGTTTGGTGAAGACTGTTCCCTGGCCCAGGCCAGGTGCATCTCTGTTATCTGTTGTTTTAACCGGTCTACCTCTTCTTTCATGATTTGTAGCTCGGATTTTTCTTCCTCGAGACTTGCCAGAACTCGACATGCTTACTGTAACTGGTCCTTTGGATCTAGTACGGTAGTGATGGCTAGCCAGGATATTCTGTCAAACCAACTGCTAAACTTTCTGGAATACGCAACAAACTTGTTAGTTCACCGAGTCTGACAGATATGTTATAGCACGTTGGATGCAATGCACCTAACCAAATAACCCTTTCTACGTGTACTCTTTAACATGCGTCATTCCGGCCCTTTTTCTTTTTCTTTTTTTTCTTCTTTTTTTTTTCTTTTTCGACTATCTTTGCAAGCCTTTATTTAACCTATGGATTCCTTTCTTTTTAGTGGTGGTCGAATCTTATGTGGACTGCCTACGTATCACGACCCCGCGTGAATCAGACCGAGCGTAGTTCTTGCTACAAGATTGTGGCAAAATTCAGTAACTTTTATATCAAATAAAACCGTGTAGTTACAAAACACGTCTTACAAAAATCAGCAAAACAAAGGAAAATGCTTGACTTGGGAAAGTAAAGATAAAAATGCCAACTAGCTTGACTCGACATTTCAAAATACATTTTCAATCAAAAATCTAATGCCCTAAAATCCCTGGGGGCCCGCGAGGCATCATTCGGCCTTGCCGCGGGCCTTGGTGTGAGGTCCTTGTGCAGTTCCCTCAACTCTTCCATGATCCGATGAACATAACCCGTAATTGAAGCGAAAAGGTCGGCGCGGGGCATTCGTTCACAAGCTAGGCACTTCATGGTGACATAGTGCCCGATTTCTCCAATTCTATCCTTGATCATGTCCCTTTCTCCGAGTAGCCGCTCTATTTGCTGGTTTTTCGCCCCCAATCTTCAAGCATTGTTGGTGACTTGATCTAGGAGCCTATCCGCTTGTCCTTGCAGTCGGGCCATCAAATTGTGGCAGCGGTCGAGGTCCGCTCTGGCATCTTGGGCTTGCTTGAAAACCCGCTCCCTAAGGACAACATTTGCTTCCCTCGGGCTAGTGATGATATCAGTGTAATCTTCTTCTACCCGCTTTAGGTGAAGTGCATGTTGATGTGCCTCCTTTTTCCAGCTAGCACGGATCCTCGTTATTTGGGCTTTTGACTCGTCCAATTCTCTTTGGACGTCGGTGACTTGGCTTCTCAAACCCCTTATCAATTTTTCGTCGGCCCGACTCCTCGATTGTCTGTCAGCATCTCTTTTCATTTGCTGGATTTGAGCTCTCAAGAAGTCATTTTCTTGTGCCAACTTCTTTTTGTCTCCTTCGTCGGTGGCAGCTTGCATGTTCTTCTTTTCGAACTGAAGGTCCCGGACCTGCTGTTCTATCCTGCCAATCTTCGTCCTGTACCCCTCCTCCTTTGCTAACCAATCCTATTGTTCCCGTGAATCTTCCGTGAATTGTTGGACATGGGCTCTTTTAGAACATTTCCGACGAATCTGAAATCTTTTCCCGAACCACACGTTGTACTTTGGGTCCATCTCTCCCTTAGATAGTTCCCGGACCATGGTTTTAGGCTCAAGGAACCGACATTCGTGCCACAGCCTTCTAACCTTCTCTTCGGGGAAGACAACTCCCGGGCTCAACTCAATGGCGTACTTCCTTAGGTCTTGATCGGTAGGAATAACCTGAAACCTTCCTAGTTGACGTAATACACGGTGAGGGACATATGGTTGGACACTGCGGATCCCCATCAGAAGGATATAACACTCCTCGGCTGCCATATATATTACTTCAGTATCGGGTAACCACCCGAATGCCCATTCAATCTGATCGGCTTCTATTGAGCTCAGTCGTGCAAGCCATGCCTCGACGCCTTCAGGGAATACAGCACCCATCATCCGTTCTTCGAAACCCCTGATACAGTTTTTTCCGGTCAACCCATGGTTCATGTATTGTGTTCGGTGATGGAGGTGTTCTTGCATCCATAGTTGAAGTAACAGATTGCAACCTTGGAAGAAATTGCCCCCTTCTCGGCATACAGTCAAAGCTCGATAGATTTCGGACAAAACCAAAGGGACCACCGTGCTGGTAGCCTTTTTGATTGCAACATCGGCTATTCCTACCAGACCTATCTCTATTTTCTTATCTTCGCGCGGACAAATCACGACCCCCAAGAATGTCGTTAGGAATGCTAGAATTCGTCTGGCCTCCCACTTGGTTCTATTCCCTGCGTGAGTCAGTCCAAGGTTTGACTCTTCAAAACCCCGAGGAGTGCCGTACCGTTGATATAAGAATTGAAGATCGCAATACCCTTTCAACAGATCATCATTTTTCACCTTTCGACTAATGCTCAGCAAATCCAGAAACCCATGTGGAGATACCGGTCTTGGTGAGAGCAGGTATTGTCCTCTTAATTTCCCATTTAGTCCTGCATAGCCCGCAATTTCCTCTAATGTGGGCGTCAGTTCAAAGTCAACAAAACGGAACACATTGCGGGTCGGATCCCAAAAAGATACCAGTGCCTTGATGATGTCTTCCCTTGGCTCGATATTCAACAGATCAACCAAACCTCCCAAAATTCTCCCTACTACCTTTTTGCTACTGTCTTCCAAATCGTTCCACCATATACGGAGCTGCTGAGGGACCTCACTAAAGATTGAAAATGATTTATTCTGATTCGTGCTCATCCTGCACATTTATTAAGGTGATTTAAATAAGAAAACAACTTTGTTTTGCTAAAAAAAAATAAAAATAAAAAATTAGTTTTCAATCACGGCCTTTCAACGTCTCGGGGACGAAGGCTTTTAAGGCTGTGGGGTAAATTGATCGAAATCAAAATTGACCCAAAGGTGGCCGTTTATACGAAATTAGCCTTCCGGCGTCCCTTTCGGGAACATTCGGCTATTTTTAAAAACGGCGTCACCGACTTATTTAGCACAAAAGTTAGTT
Source organism: Nicotiana noctiflora (assembly GCA_032618575.1). Taxonomy (NCBI): domain Eukaryota; kingdom Viridiplantae; phylum Streptophyta; class Magnoliopsida; order Solanales; family Solanaceae; genus Nicotiana; species Nicotiana noctiflora. The sequence goes on along the minus strand of JASVEL010003754.1, from coordinate 33,611 downwards.
TTGATATTTCGGCCATTTTTCAAAAGGTGAAGTTGGACCCGATGGAGGTTGCCTACGTATCTCACATCCGATGAGAATCAAACCCACGTAGTTCGGTTTTGACGAAACAAACGACACTATTTATTTATTCATTTTACTAAAGGAAAACAAATAAGCGCCGGTCAGCATGCAAGTCTATAACAGATAAATGCGCAAGACAAACAGGATGCAGCAGGATAGTCTGTTCATTTTAGGTCACCTGTCCTAGACGGACCCAACCCCTGTGTTGAGTCCCCCAAGCCAAATGCGACATGATGCAAATAAACGTTTCCTACTAGGGATCCGGCATGAAGCTTTGTTATTCTAGGTTTAAAAACCTGGGTTTATCTGTTCTAGACTTGGCTTACCCGAGCGGACGGCTCGAGCCGAGGAGGAGGCAGCAATCCGGGAATACAGAAGCTTCACCGGTTTTGCAACTTATCCAAACCTCGTTCTAAAATGGGAATTAGACACTATACGGAAAAGAAGTCACACGAAGTGCACCCTTCTTCATGATTTAGAAGACTCAGAGAGGAGATTGGTTCCGGCACAATTTATATGTACAGTTCACACAATATCAAAGCGGTAAAAACAACATTTTGCACATTGATGCCAACATGTAAAAAAATCAGACAATAAAATATGCCAAACACAACAGTTATTCCGAGCTCGAATTCTAAAAAAGGTCCCCAGCAGAGTCGCCAGAGCTGTCACACCTCTTTTTTACGCACCCGCAAGGATGCGAAGAGTTTTTCCAATTAAAGGACAATCGAGATGGGATTTATTTTAATTATTTCAGAGTCGCCACTTGGGAGATTTATGGTGTCCCAAGTCACCGGTTAAATCCCGAATCGAGGAAAAGAATGACTCTATTTAACAGTCCGCGAACCAGAAATCCGGATAAGGAATTCTATTAACCCGGGAGAAGGTGTTAGGCATTCCCGAATTCCGTGGTTCTAGCACGGTCGCTCAACTGTCGTGTTTGGCTTATCTATCTGCTTTTTACAATTATGTACTTGGTGCAAGTTAATATCTTTTTACTGCTTTATTATTGGTTATGATTTACGAAAGAGAAAGTTGCTTAAAAATATGCTTTCGAATCACGTCACATGAAATGCACCCGGATCCTCGACATATCTTTATTCAACATTTCGGGGTTTGGATTCGGGTCGCATGAAATGCACACCCGTATTTAAGAAGATAGAACTAAAATATGCGCCCGGATCGACTACTTATTTACACTGTTGAGAAAGGCGTGATATTCGTTAAGAAACGACGTATCTCGAAACCTAAGTATTTATATGTACATTTATGACGGCTATGTGATTAGTGTAACTATTGGGCGAGGCGTACCTTTGATTCAAATCTAAAGCGAACTATATCTCACTGTATCTTACTTAAGAGTTGATTCCAAATTACTTAAAACTTGCTACGAACCACATCGCATGAAATGCGCCTGTGGTTCATGACATGCTTTATTTACTCTTGCCCGAAATTGGGGTCGGGTCACATGAAATGCACCCCCGACTCTTTTAATCTAATTACGTCATTCCGTTGAGTAACAACTCACTAGCTAATCTTGCTTTTAGCATAAGGTCTAACGTTAACAGATTTAGAGATTACACACACGAGCAGAGAAGATTGAATAGAGATACAACAGACTAATTCAGGTTTACGTGCTTATCTAACGACGGTGTATCTTTGGCCTAGCTACACTTTTCCATAACCAAGACTAGCAATACAAGCTTAATTGAAGAATAACGGAATGTAATCAAACATAAGAACTTTAAACGACTACATGTTTCAATAGACTTTATGCACAAGCTTCAAACTTCATTCTTTTCGAACCAAGGAACTACAATAACAGAGGTGTGTACCTGGAATGCGGAAGAACAAGGAAGAGTGAGCAATGGCAATGCAGCAACAGTAACAGGAACAGTAACAGCAACAGTAAACCAGTAACCAATAGACCAGCAATCAAATAGACCAACAGCCAACAAAAATAATGAAACAATAGCAACAACCAACCCAGGCAGCAATACTATAGACCAACCAAGCCACCAACAATGGAACAACAACACCAAATCAACCCAGGCAGCAACAAACAACCAGCCAGCAATACAAACGACCAAGAGTAACAACACTACTGACCAAACAGCACTAAATGGGCTACAGGGCATTGACCTAAGCAATTTAGGTGAATCCAAACTTCTCCTCAGCAGCTGCCTCATGGCGGCGATCAAGTGAACCGTCGGATCCACCGGCGGAGGACTTGACGAACTAAACTTCTTACAGAAATTGATGTGACGTGTCAACGCCTCCTCCGTATTGATCAGCCTTTCGCATCGTATCATCTCATCAGCAGCAACAACTAGTGGCAGCACTCAACTAAACCAATAGCAAACACTACCAGTGGCAGCAATCCAGTGAACCAACAGCAAATACTAGAGCTATCACAACAACCAACCACTGAACCAGCTAAAGCAATGGCTCAGCACTACCAACACAAGACAACAAGCAACCAAATGACCACACACTCAGCTATTGACTCAAAGCACACGGAACAGTAGCCAACCAAATCAATGAAACAGGACTTCTCTCCCTTTTTCTCTCTATCTGTGACTATGTATGTGTATATCAAAAAATGTCTCTACTGCCTATTTTCTCTTCAGCTATTACTCTCCAGTGTAACTCTTTTCTTTGCTCTCCAGATACTCTCCAGTCTCTACTGTATGTCTATCTTGCTCTCTATGCTGTTAGCCCCCTTATACTTATAGCTAAGAGGACTCCTAAAAACCAGAAGACTCAGGAACTCCCCTCTGCCCATCCCTATTCCCTGAACCCCACTACCTATTGTCCAAAGTATGGACTCAGCATTAAACAATGCTGGTGGCAGGAGCCTCAGTGGGATGCCCTGCTGTGCTCAGTTCCACTAGCCCTTGTATGGGTGTGTGATTAAACAATTAACCTATTAACTACAACCAATTATCCCCCTTTAATCTGAATCAAACAGTAACAAACCCTACACCAATGAATTGCATCAGGCAGATTCAGGGATCAATACTACGAACTAATTCCTTGACGACTTTAATCACATTGAACCTATGATTCATTTTAACTACTGAAAACAGAGAGAATTGGCCAAATAAAAGGCCTCAAAGGAGGATAACAGGTCGACTGTTATGAGAAATTAGAAGCATGCTAGATGAGAATTGAAACAATGAATAAAACAAACACACATATTCACAAAAATCGAATTAAATCGGCCACAGAAGGAATGAATACCTTGTAAGAAATCTGCCGACCCAAGCTTCGAACTAAGACTTGGAATTATTGAAGCCAAACGGGCTTTAATCGAGATGTTCTCGATTGAGAACACCTAGATTAAAGTCCCTTGGACTTCAATTGCGGCTGAACCCGGCTCGAATTGGGTTTCTCCAAAAATTAGGGTTCTTGGGCTCGGATTTGGGGCTTTTGCATTTTTGGTTAGATTCGAAGCAAACCAATGTCAATGGGAGTGTGGGGGAGGTGTGAGGAGACTGTGGTGTGAATTTGGGGTGATTTGGCATTGGTTCGAGTTTGACTCGAATCTTCAAATGAAGATTCGAGGAGCTCCGGCATGATTCGAGGTTAGTGGAGGCTGGGTTCGTGATGGGGGAGGTGAGGGGAAGGTTTTGGCATTGGTTTGGTGGTGATTGGCCTACCGGAACCGCCGTGAGGCGATTTCCGGCAGGCGGAGTACGGCGGAGGAGGGCGGCGTTACACCGGGCTTTGAGAGCTTCTGAGGGACGAAGCAGGGGGGGTCTGAAAGGGGGGGGGTAAGGGATCAGGAATATATACCACGCGTGGGATGGGATCTAGGCCGTTGGATCAACTTAGATCGACGGCTTGGATCTACCCACTTAATGAAACGATGTCGTTTGGGTGAGTCTTGGACCGGGTATGTTTGGAATTAAAGGATTAATCTGGGCCGTTGGATGATAAAATCCAACGGTCCAGATCGAATGCCACAATGACAGATGCTGGACGGATTGGGATTCGTTTGGGCCTGGTTTTCCTGGACTAAACTATGGCCCAATTTGATCTCATTGCTACACATATATATATGTACATGTATATATATATATATATATATATATGCATACAATTATCCCACACAATTACATATCACTTAAATGTAAATCACATGACTTCGATATCAAACACTAAAAATGCAAAACTTAGCATATATTTTTTGTATTTTTAATTTAAGTAAATAAACGTGCACACGAAAGATAAAATAACACAAAATCACAAAAATCATACCCAACACGAAACTATTTTTATTTTTGAATTTTCTGGGAGTACTTCTCAAGTGAGGCAAAAATCACGTGCTCACAATTATTTTTTTTTATTAATTTAAACACATACAATCACGTATATACAAATGCAAACAAATACCAAAAATAACACAAAAATTCACAAAAATTCACACCATAAAATAGACAATTTTTGTTTTGATTTTGTGGGAGTAATTCATGTTAGGCAAAAATCACGTGCTCACACCTATAAAGGTGGGCTGAGCCATTCATTCCTTATTACTTCATTATTCATCTGAGAGTGATTCTGAGGAGACTTGTTCATTCTACTAATTCATCTTCTCCTTCATTTTCTTGATTGTGATAACCTTCATCTTGCCCATCGAATTTTATCTGTATCTCTTCAGTATATCAGCAATGGCAGGTAGTTCTTCATGCGATGCTCTTCCGATGGAGTTGTCGACCAATTCACTGATAGTTGAAGGGTCACATCCGGCAACGGGAGGTATAGATCAGGCAGAGACCAGAACAATTTTGCCGGTTGACGAGATAATTCCCCGGCTCGGAGGTCCGGTGATTGACTTTATAACCGATAGTGGAGAGGACCCGATGGATGAAGCCCCACTAATTAGGGAGATTGAAATGGCCCGATTACGGGAATAGGGGGTCATTTCGACCCATGTAGACATCATCCTCGCCAGAAGCAAGGAGAGGGTCCACACACCGATCGTGGGGGATACTGTATCTTTTATGCGTATCACTTCAAGTTGGGATTTAAGATCCAACTTTCAATGCTGGTGGTAGATTTTTGTCGTCACTACGGGGTGTGCTCAGGCCAACTCACTTATTCTCTGTACAAATTACTGGCGATGTTCATCAAGTATGGGGAACTGGCCGGTAGGATGGTCACGCTGCAGCACGTGCTCACCCTTTATGCTCCCCGGAGAGTTCGTGTCACCATGCTACGAGCGTGCCCTTGTAGGTCGAGGAGTCTGACTGCGGCATTGGACGATGAGGTCGACCCCCTCCCTTTTGAGCTCTTCTTTTATATCAGGATCGAGCCCTCACAGGGTTCCCGGAGGGTTGGAACCATGCACGTAAGTTATTCTATTGTCGTAACCATTTTCCTTCATATTCTTTTTTTATGTCTCGCATTTGTGAGTGTTGACTCGTTGTTACTGTTATAGCCGAGAGTTCGCCACCAGCTCCGTTTGCTGGGATACGAGGGTGGCTTGAGGTCGTGCTCCCTCATACCGAGAGGATTCGTTTGTGGGCGTCTTTCTATGAGAGATATGGCCGCAAGCCTACTACAGGCAAGAAATCGATTTCTATTATTGCTCTATTTTGGTTTGGTTATGTTTTTCAACCTTGCTTTTCATGTGCTAGGGAGGGCAAGTCATGACAGGGCTCCTCAATTGACCTTTCGGCGGCCGGGTGTAGTCGCTCAGTTTCTTGCAGCACGAGTACCACGCTGCGTATCGAGGACTGCGTCAATAGAGGCTTCAGCATCTCCTTCCCCACTACGGGCCGTGTTTCGGGAGAGGGTCCATCGGAGATCATACGTCATAGGGACGAATCATCCTCAAACGAGGACGAGGAGGGGAGGCTACTGATCAGACGCAGGGTCGTGTTCACGCTGGCTCCTTCCGTAGTAATCTCGCCAACTTCTTCTATGGTGATTAACATGGAATCCCCTCCAGCGGATGCAAATGAGGGTATGACTGCAACGCCTATCCTCGAGGGCGAACAAACAGTGGAGGTTGCTCTGGCTGGCTTAGGCCATGAAGATACTGTCGTTTCGACGACTCAGTTAGTGACTCCCTTAGCCCCCCCATGGGAAGTTCCTCAGTAGTTGCTAAAGCTGGTGAGCCAAGCACCCCGTTGGCGGTTGTGGTGGGGGGAGGAGGAGACGCTGCAAAAGAAGAGTCCGGATCTGAATCGGATTTGGACCCTAAGGACGTCCGTATGTTCCAGAAAGGTTTCACAAATTTGGTCGTGCGCGTAGAGGGGAGGTCTCGCATCATCGAGGTCCCCAAAAATTTAAACTTGTTGCTCTAGGGCTCGAGTTTGGTGCCGCAGTTCGGGATGCTATTCTTGGAGACCGAGAATGCATTGCTGAGGGACGTCACAGACATAGGGTTGATGAATGAAGTGGCTGTGATGGGCTTGACGGTACGCAATCGGATGTTGGTTTGTTTTTTGCTTTGTTTTATTTCCATTCTAACCATTTCCTTTGTTTTGCAGTCATATTTTCTTAAGGTGGAGAGCATCCTTCGAGCTAACGTCCGCTCGGCGATGTTTTGCGGGTGTTGGAGAAGTACCACCGCTATCAGGATAGATCCCAGAAGATGAGTGTGCGCTTAAGAAATGATCTATGTAGCCGGGCCCTGGTTGAGGAATTGGCAAGGTGGGAGCTCCAGATGCAGCAAACACTTGGTCGGATGGGTGCCTCTGAGGAGTAGCTCCGTCGAAAGGACGAGGAGCTCGAGGCCGGGAGGACGTCCATATCCGAGTGCGAACGTCAGGGCCTGGCCAAGGTAGCGGAGGATGCATCAGTATGGAGCGGAAACGTGGCTGTACTGGAGGGAGAAGTTGCAGCCTTGAACCGTCAGGTGAACGACGCCTCGTTAAGGGCTGAGGCGTTATAGGAGGCTGTCCGCGCCGGCGAGTCTCAACTATCGCTAGTGAGGGCTGCTGTCGCTTTCATGGAGGTGAGCCTCGGGAGGTAGATAGGTACTTTCGAGTGGGATGCATAAGTTATGGTGGAGCGGGTTACGACCCTAGAGGAAGAAAACCAGCATCTACGGGACCAACTTCCTTTGGCCATACTCGTGAACTTTGGGTTTATGTAGAGGCCCAACAGGACGTGTATAAATATTTGTGGGAGGCCGTCATTGTGACTGAAGCTACCTTCGAGGGGGCGCGCTAAAAGGCTCGGGAGGCCCGTATTGATTATGGTTTTGATACGGCGACGCCAGGGGTTGACGATGGCGCAGATGGGGACGCGGATGGCACCGAGTAAAAAGAAGTGTTTTTCTTTTTCTTTTCCTTTTTTTAATTAACCGACCTTGGCCGGGTGCAAGTAGGGATGTCCCATAATTATTTTTATGATTAAATGAAATACTTTTTCTGTTATTTTTCTTGTATCTATTTTGTACTTCCCCCTTTTGGGTTTTTCTTTGCATGCGTCTGAAGGGGCGATCTGCCTTTGAGTTTGACTTCAGTAGGCAAGTTATTTTTTTCTGATTGTTGGCGACTTTTCTTTTTCGACTCGGGGTGATCGAGTCGGAGCCGTTGCTTGGTGGTAGTGGCGCTTAGCCTTAGTCCTAGTTCGGGTGCGACTGGACTAATGGCCATGATGATAAAGAGTGCGGACTTGTAGTCCAACCGGGGCCAAACTTTACGTGCTTCTATTCTTAATTCGAGCTGGGCGTACTTACTTGAATGGTGGGGGTACCGACCCCACGCCTTAATTCATTGGAGATTGAGTTTTGCTGAGTTCAGTGGTGAATGAGCTCCGTCCGAGTTCTGGTTCATCTATGGTTGAACTTGTTAAGTTGAAAGCACCTGGCTTTATGGTCTGAGCGAGGTCAAATTCGCTGGATTTGATAGCGAAGGTGCGTAGCCCGGGCCTTGGTTCAATCATGGTTGAATTTATTGGTGAAGGCTCATGGCTTGAGTTCTGGTTCAACTGTTGTCGAACTTTGTTAATTTTAGAGGTGAAGGTGCGTAGCCTGAGTCTTGGTTCGAACGCAGTTGAACTTATTGGCGAATGTGCATAGCCTGAGTCCCAATTCAAATAGTGTTGAACTTTGTTAATTTTGGAGGCGAAGGTGCGTAGCCCGAGTCTTGGTTCAACCGTAGTTGAACTTATTGACAAAGGCACATGGCATGAGTCCCAGTTCAACTGTTGTTGAACTTTGTTAAACTGATGTTGAACTTTGTTAATTTTGGAGGCAAAGGCACGTAGCCTGAGTCTTGGTTCAACCATAGTTGAACTTATTGGCGAAGGCACATGGCCTAAGTCCCGGTTCAACTGTTGTCGAACTTTGTGAATTTTGAGACGAAGGCACGTAGCCGGAGTCTTGGTTCGACTGCAGTTGAACTTATTGGCAAAGGTGCATAACGTGAGTCCTAGTTAAACTGTTGTTGAACTTTGTTAATTTTGGAGGCGAAGGCACGTAGCCTGAGTCTTGATTCAACCGTAGTTGAACTTATTGGCGAAGGCGCATGTCCTGAGTCCCAGCTTAACTGTTTTTAAACTTTGTCAATTTTGGAGGCGAAGGCTTGTAGCTTGAGTGTTGGTTCAATCGTAGTTAAACTTATTGGCGAAGGTGCATGGCCTGAGTCCCGGTTCAACTATTGTTGAACTTTATTAATTTTGGAGGTGGAGGCGCGTAGCCTGAGTCTTGGTTCAATCGTAGTTGAACTTATTGGCGAAGGCGCATAGCTTGAGTTTTGGTTCAATCGTAGTTGAATTTTGTTAATTTTAGAGGTGAAGGCCCGTAGCCTGAGTCTTGGTTCAACCATAGTTGAACTTATTGGCGAAGGCGCATGGCCTGAGTCCCAGTTCAACTATTGTTTAACCGTCTCCGTACCGATCCTTCAGACTCTACTAAGGTTGTTCGTGAGTTGTGAGACCTGTGAAACCTAGTGCTCTGATGCCAACTTGTCACGACCGGATTTCCCACCATCGGGGTCATGATGGCGCCTACTAAATGGAAGCTAGGCAAGCCAAATATTAATTACATCTCCATTAATTACTAATTTCTTATTAACGACATAAAAATTACAGCGGAAGACTTAGTCAAATGTGATAAAGGAAAATCCAAATCTGATACACTACCCAAGATTGGTGTCACAATACTCACGAACTTCTGAGAATAATACACATAACTGTCTGAAAGAAAATACAAGTTGTTTATCTCGATTACATGAGATAACAGAATGAAAAGCATAGATAGAAGAGACAACGGGTCCTGCGGACGCCTGCAAGGCTACCTCGTAGTCTCAGTAGTCGAAAAATCCACAAGTCTCTACTGTCGTTGCTGCTGTCCGTAACCTGTATCTGCGCAAAAAGAGCGCGAGTGTAGTATCGACACTGGCCAGACCCCGTGTCTTTGGTAAGTGCACGGCACTATCCCGGCGAACTAGTGACAAGGCTAAGGCCGGTCACCCACCTAAACTTGTATAGTTGCAATATATATATATATATATATATATATATATATATATATATATATATATACGATACATTTATAAAGAAATACTCTGCTCTGAAATAACAGTCAATAACTCGTGATATCCGGAATAATCTAATCAACAGAATAAACCTTACTTTCTTGTCTCGATTTCCTCTTTCATTTCATGTCTCGTGGTAGGCGTACCACCCGCTCCCAACTATCACAGTAATTATCTCTTGTGGTAGGCGTACCACCCGCTCCCAAATATATCAATAATCATATCTTGTGGTAGGCGTACCACCGGCTCCCAAATATATCAATAATCATATCTTGTGGTAGGCGTACCACCCGCTCCCAAATATATCAATCATCATATCTTGTGGTAGGCGTACCACCCACTCCCAAATATATCAATCATCATATCTTGTGGTAGGCGTACCACCCGCTCCCAAATATATCAATCATCATATCTTGTGGTAGGCGTACCACCCGCTCCCAAATATATCAATCATCATATCTTGTGGTAGGCGTACCACCCGCTCCCATATATATCAATATATATATTACCGGCATTTAGCCAATAATCTCTATATCAACAATATTTATAATTACCGGTTCTAAACCAATAATTTATAATAATTTCAACAAATTACCTTCATTACCGGTATAACACCAATAACTCTTATTCAGCAATTTATTCATAACTAAATTCATATTCCTACAAACTAGGATAGAACAAACACTTACCTCGAAAGTTCACGAACGATTCAATCCGTAGCAATGCCTTTTCCTTTCGAATTTGACTCCAATCCAACCGTATCTATACACGATTGATTTCATATCATCAATTCTACTTAACAAACTAGTTCATATTGCTAAATATGATTTTTACAACACTCTGCCCGGAATAGTAAAAATCGACCCCGGGCCCACATAGTCGAAACTCAAATTTCGAACCAAAATAAGTTCACCCAATCCTCCATGAGTTCAAATATACAATTTGTTCTTAAGTTCGACTCCAAAACGAAGTCTAGATCGTAAATTCATTGAAAACCCATACTATACTAAATTCTCAATTTTTCTACCCATTTACACCTATTTAGGCTTAGGAATTCAAATAATATTGATGGAAAATGAAGAAAACGAGTTAAGAATCACTTACCCAAGAAGTATGAAGAAGAGTTGCTCAAGAATCGCCCAAGAAGCTGTGGAGAAAAGAGGTTTTTGTGAAAATGGGATAAAATCCCGTAAGTGTTCTGTTTTGGGTATTAATTCACTGGGCGAAAATGTGTTCTATGCGATCGCGGAGCTACTGATGCGATCGCATTGAGTAAGGTCATTTGTACTCTGCGATCGCATTGAAGAAGTTGCGATCGCATAGAATGGGCAGGCTACCTTATGCGATCGCAGGACACACTGTGCGATCGCATAGAGGAGAAATAAGGGGCTGGCTTTTTACACAATGCGATCGCGTAAAGGAAAAATGGCAAGCTATGCGATCGCAGGAACAATAATGCGATCGCATAGAAGGATTTTCAGGACTCCTAAACTTTGCTCTACGCGATCGCAACTACACCTATGCGATCGCAAAGAAGAAAATCTCTGTGCAAAAACTGCAGAAATTCTGCTGCATTTCCAAGTTCAAAACCATCCCGTTACCTATCCGAAACTCACCCGAGCCCTCGGGGATTCAAACCAAGTATGTACACCGACTCAAAAACATCATACGAACTTGCTCGCGCGATCAAATCACCAAAATAACATCAAAATCAAGGAATTGAGCCTTAAATCTCAAGAATTCTTTCAAAATTTCATAACTTCCAAAATTTCCAATTTAAAGCCAAAACACGTCAAACGACGTCCGTTTTCAACCAAACTTTACAGGAAGCGCTTAACCAATATATATGACCTGTACCGGGCGTCGGAACCAAAATACGATCCCGATACCAGTACTTTTTAATAAAAAATCAGTTTCATTTTCCTTAAACATTTTCGGAAAACAATTTAACAGAAAAATTGTTTTACCGGGGTTCTAGACCTCGGATTTCAATTCCGGACATATGCCCAAGTTCCATATTTTTCTACGGATTTTCTGAAAGAGTCAAATCACGGATCCGGGTCCGTTTACCAAAAATGTTGACCAAAGTCAACCATATCAATATTAATATCAAAGTTCTTCTACTTTTTCACATATTTCACATATTTCAACATAAATATTTTTCAGCTTTGTGCCCGGACTGTGCACGCAAATTGAGGCAACTATAAATGAGGTTTTCAAGACCTCAAAATCTCGGAATGATTAATAAAACAAGTGATGACCCTTTGGGTCGTCACATATGCCTACCACAAGATATAATTTTCTGTTACAGTTGGGAACGGGTGGTACGCCTACCACGAGATATGAAATGAAAAAGAAATTTAGACATGAAAGTAAGATTTATTCTGTTGACTAGATTACTCTGGATATTATGAGTTATTGACTGTTACTTCAGAGCAGAGTCTTTCCTTATAAATGTTTTGTATATATATATGTATTGCAACTGTACAGGTTTATGTGGGTGACTGGCCTTAGTCTCGTCACTATTTCGCTGGGATAGGCCAGGCATTTACCAGCACATGGGGTCAGTTGTGCTGATACTACACTCTGTGCTCTTTTTGCGCAGATACAGGTTATGGATAGCAGCAGCGACAGTAGCGATTGTGGACCATGAAATCTACATCTCGAACCTTACGATCTGCATAAGTCTTCTGCCTGGACTGAGCTGAACGCAATCTCTCCTGAATAGTCTTGACCTTATCCAAGGCCTCCTGAACTAAGTCTGTACCCAACAACCGAGCCTCTCCCGGTTCAAACCATCCAACGGTGATCGACATCGCCTACCATACAATGCCTCATACGGAGCCATCTGGATGCTAGACTGGTAACTGTTATTGTAGGCGAACTCTGCTAATGGCAGAAACTGGTCCCACGAGCCTCCGAAATCAATAACACAGGCTCGAAGCATGTCCTCAAGAATCTGAATAGTCCTCTCGGACTGGCCATCCGTCTGAGGATGAAATGTTGTACTCAACTGAACCTGGGTGCCTAACTCCTGCTGGACTGCTCTCCAGAACCGCGAGGTAAACTGTGTACCCCGATCAGAGATAATAGATACTGGCACCCCACGAAGACGAACAATCTCCCTAATGTAAATCTCCGCTAACCTCTCCGATGAGTAGGAGACAGATACTGGAATAAAGTGTGCTGACTTGGTCAGCCTATCAACAATGACCCAAATAGCATCAAATTTCCTTCTAGTCAAAGGAAGTCCGGTAACGAAATCCATAGTGATCCGCTCCCATTTCCACTCGGGAATTTCAATCCTCTGGAATACACCACCAGGTCTCTGGTGCTCATATTTCACCTGCTGACAATTTAGACACCGAGCGACATACGCAACGATATCTTTCTTCATTCTGCGCCACCAATAGTGCTGACGTAAGTCCTGGTACATCTTCGCGGCGCCTGGGTGAATAGAATACCGCGAGCTGTGGGCCTCTGCTAATATTAACTCTCGAATCCCTTCGACATTGGGCACACAAACTCGACCCTGCAATTTCAATATCCCATCATCATCTAGATTTACCTGTGGCACCTCCCCGCTGTACTGTATCTCTCAACTCACGCAAATGAGGATCATCAAATTGCCTCTCACGGATATGCTCTAATAAAGAAGAATGAGCGACAGTGCAGGCTAACACTCTGCTAGGCTCAGAAATATCCAATCTCACGAACCGGTTGGCTAATGCCTGGACGTCTAGAGCCAATGGTCTCTGACTGACCGGAATATATGTAAGACTACCCATGCTGGCAGACTTTCTACTCAATGCATCGGCCACCACATTGGCCTTACTCGGGTGATATAAAATAGTAACATCATAGTCTTTTAGCAACTATAGCCACCTTCTCTGCCTCATATTCAACTCTTTCTGCTTAAACAAATACTGAAGACTCTTATGATCGGTGTATATTTCACATGCTACACCATACAAATAATGCCTCCAGATCTTCAATGCGTGAATAATCGCCGCCAATTCTAGATCATGCATTGGATAGTTCTTTTCATGAATCTTCAACTGCCTCGAAGCATAGGCAATAACCTTGCCATCCTGCATTAACACTGCACCAAGCCCGATACGGGAAGCATCACAATAAACAGTATAAGGTCCCGTACCTGTGGGTAAAACCAATACCGGTCTTGTGGTCAAGGTTGTCTTGAGCTTTTGAAAGCTCGCCTCACGTTCATCGGACCATTCAAATTGAACACCCTTCTGTCAATCTGGTTAGTGGGGTTGCAATAGACGAAAATCCTTCTACGAATCGGCGATAATAGCCGCTAACCCCGAGAAACTCGAATATACGTGGCTGATGTCGGTGCTAGGCCGACTCTTGTTGCCTCGATTTTCTTCGGATCAACTCTGAATACCTGCTGCACGTCGCGATATGACCCGGGAATGCAGCTTGCTTTGAAAATTTTGCATATAGGCGGCTATTTCTCGAGGTACGTAAGGCCAGCTACGAGATGTTGCGCATCGCTCCTCACGACTTGCGGGAATATATTAATATGTCATCAATGAAGACTATTACAAACAAGTCTAAATAAGGCGGAACACCGATTCATTAATTCCATAAAAGCTGCTGGAGCATTTGTCAATCCAAAAGACATGACCATAAATTCATAATGTCCATACCGAGTGCGGAACGCTGTCTTAGGGACATCGGATGCCCTAATCTTCGGCTGATGATAGCCAAATCTCAAATCTATCTTTGAAAATACCTTGGCACCCTGAAGCTGGTCAAATAAATCATCAATTCGCGGAAGTGGATATTTATTTTTGATAGTCGCCTTGTTTAACTGTCGATAGTCAATGCACATTCTCATCGAACCATCTTTCTTCTTTACAAATAATACAGGTGCACCCCACGGCGAAACACTGGGTCTAATGAAACCCTTTTCAAGTAAATCCTGCAATTGTTCCTTCAATTCTTTTAACTCTGGCGGAGCCATACGGTATGGGGGAATGGAAATGGGCTGAGTGCCTGGAGCCAAGTCAATGCGAAAATCAATGTCCCTATCGGGCGGCATACCTGGCAAGTCTGAAGGAAATACTTCAGGAAATTCGCGAACCACAGGCACAGAGTCAATAAAAGGAACCTCAGCACTAGAATCACGGACATAGGCCAAATAAGCCAAGCATCCCTTTCCAACCATACGCTGAGCTTTAACATAAGAAATAACATTACGGCTAGTATGACCTGAAATTCCTTTCCACTCTATATGAGGCGAATTCGGCAGAGCTAAAGTCACCGTCTTGGCATGGCAATCTAAAATAGCATGGTACGGAGATAGCCAGTCCATGCCTAGTATAATATCGAAGTCCACCATATTTAGGAGTAATAAATCAGCACGGGTCTCGAGACCCTCAATTACCTATAATACATGACCGATGAACTCGATCAACCACAATAGAGTCGCCTACTGGTGTAGACACATGAACAGGAACACTCAGTGGATCACTGGGCTGAACCAAGTATGGTGCAAAATAGGAAGACATATACGAATATGTAGACCCAGGATCAAATAATGCTGATGCCTTTTTATCACAAACCAAGATAATACCTGTAATGACGGCATCAGAAGACTCAGCCTCTGGTCTTGCGGGAAGTGCATAACATCGGGGCTGTTCCCCACCACCCTGAGCAGTATCTCTAGAACGATCAGCTGCTGGCTGGTCTCTACCTCTATCGGTCTGAGCTCCACCTCTATGACCTCTACCTCCACCTCTATGTCCTCTACCTCCGCCTCTAGCTGGCTGGGCAGGCTGTGAGGGAACTGGGGCATGAATCATGGCACGAGAACCCTGCTGGTGAGATCTGTCAGAAAGCTCGAGGGCAATACTTTGCAATGTGCCTAAGATCACCGTACGTAAAACAAGCCCTCGACTGCTGAAAATAGCGAAGTGGTGGTGCACTGATAGGCTGCTGATCAGAGTAGCGTGGCTGAGAATTACGATCACCTGAAGCATCATGAGAAACCTGAAGAGCTGACCGATAAGGCCTAGGAGGATGGCCTCTATCATAAAAATCTCTATCTCCAGACGAGGTACCACTGAATCTACCCGAATTACGAGATCTCTTATCTGATCCATGTCTCGCTCCCTGTGACAGAGCCAACTCGATCGGCGGGCTGCATTAGCCGCCTCCTGAAAAGTGATTTCAGTTCCTGCTCCCATAGCCATCTGTAGCCGAATTGGCTGATTCAAGCCATCAATAAACCTCCTCACTCTCTCCCGCTCTGTGGGAAGTATGATAATAGCATGACGAGCCAGGTCCACGAACCTAGTCTCGTACTGAGTGACAGACATAGAACCCTGATGAAGACGCTCAAATTGTCTGCGCATAATCTCCCGCTGAGTTGCTGGAAGGAACTTCTCCAAGAATAATTCTGCAAACTGCTCCCAAGTCAAAGATGACGATCCCGCTGGCCTGGTTAGACAATAATCTCTCCGCCAAGTCTTGGCGGAACCAGATAACCGAAAAGTAGGAAAATCCACACCATTAGTCTCCACAATACCCATAGTACGGAGAACTTCGTGGCAGCTGTATAGGAAATCCTGTGGATGCTCTGAAGGAGTGCCACTGAATGTGGTAGTGAACAGCTTGGTAAACCTGTCCAATCTCCACAACGCGTCAGCAGACATGGCTGCACCATCATTAGACGGAGTCGCAATAATAGGCCGAGCTGCCTCAACTGGCTGAATCACAGGATCCTGAGCCTAGGGAATTACTGGCTCCGGAGTGCGCGTAGTAGGAGTCTGATTACCTCCTCCAGCCTGAGAAGTGGCTGGTGCTACCGGTAATAAACCTGCTCTAGTGATATGATCCATAAAACCTGCTATCCGGACCAAAGCATCCTGAAGATCCGGTGAAAACACAGTTCCTCCTGGGACCTGAGCTGGGCCTACTGGAGCTGCTGGGGCTGGAACTTCCTCCTCGATATGAACCTGAGGTTCTGCCACTCGTGCTGCTGCTCGGGGCTGAGCTCTGCCCCTACCTTGTCCTCTAGGACGACCTCGACCTCGGCCTCTACCCCTAGCGGAAGCTGCCGCTGCTGGGACCTCGGGCTGCTGGTCAGTAGATGAGGATGCACGTGTCCTTACCATGTGCGGAAGAACAGAGTAGAAGTTCAATTAACATTCAAAAGATCAAGTCGCACGACTGGAAAGAATAAAGAGAATATTTTCCTAACTCCGTAGCCTCTGGAGGATAAATACAGACGTCTCCGTACCGATCCTTCGGACTCTACTAAGGTTGTTCGTGAGTTGTGAGACCTGTGCAACCTAGAGCTCTGATACCAACTTGTCACGACCCGGATTTCCCACCATCGGGGTCATGATGGCGCCTACTAAATGGAAGCTAGGCAAGCCAAATATTAATTACATCTCCATTAATTACTAATTTCTTATTAACAACATAAAAATTACAGCGGAAGACTTAGTCAAATATGATAAAGAAAATCCAAATCTGATATACTACCCAAGACTGGTGACACAATACTCACGAACTTCTAAGAATAATACACATAATTGTCTGAAAGAAAATACAAGTTGTTTATCTCGATTACATGAGATAACGGAATGAAAAGCATAGATAGAAGAGACAACGGGTCCTGCAGACGCCTGCAAGGCTACCTCGTAGTCTCAGTAGTCGGAAAATCCACAAGTCGCTACTGCCGCTGCTGCTGTCCGTAACCTGTATCTGCGCAAAAAGAGTGCAGAGTGTAGTATCAGCACAACCGACCCCATGTGCTGGTAAGTGCCTGGCCTATCCCAGCGAACTAGTGACAAGGCTAAGGCCAGTCACCCACCTAAACCTGTACAGTTGCAATATAGATATATATATATATATACAATACATTTATAAAGAAATACTCTGCTCTAAAATAACAGTCAATAACTCAAGTTATCCAGAATAATCTAATCAACAGAATAAACCTTACTTTCTTGTCTCAATTTCCTCTTTCATTTCATGTCTCGTGGTAGGCGTACCACCCGCTCCCAACTATCGCATTAATTATATCTTGTGGTAGGCGTACCACCCGCTCCCAAATATATCGATAGTTATATCTTGTGGTAGGCGTACCACCCGCTCCCAAATATATCGATAATCATATCTTGTGGTAGGCGTACCACCCGCTCCCAAATATATCAATAATCATATCTTGTGGTAGGCGTACCACCCGCTCCCAAATATATCACTAATCATATCTTGTGGTAGGCGTACCACCCGCTCCCAAATATATCAATCATCATATCTTGTGGTAGGCGTACCACCCGCTCCCAAATATATCAATCGGCTACCGGCAACTATGGCCAATGCCAAGATTTTAAGTCACTTTGTAGTCGGCGTACCACACGATCCCAATTTATAAAATATATATATTACCGGCATTTAGCCAATAATCTCTATATCAACAATATTTATAATTACCGGTTCTAAACCAATAATTTATAATAATTTCAACAAATTACCTTCATTACCGGTATAACACCAATAACTCTTATTCAGCAATTTATTCATAACTAAATTCATATTCCTACAAACTAGGATAGAACAAACACTTACCTCGAAAGTTCACGAACGATTCAATCCGTAGCAATGCCTGTTCCTTTCGAATTTGGCTCCAATCCAATCGTATCTATACACAATTGATTTAATATCATCAATTCTACTTAACAGACTAGTTCATATTGCTAAATATGATTTTTACAACATTATGTCCGGAATAGTAAAAATCGACCCCGGGCCCACATAATCGAAACTCAAGTGTCGACCCCAGGCCCACATAGTCGATCCTCCATGAGTTCAAATATACAATTTGTTCTTAAGTTCGACTCCAAAACGAAGTCTAGATCGTAAATTCATTGAAAACCCTTACTATACTAAATTCTCAATTTTTCTACCCATTTACACCTATTTAGGCTTAGGAATTCAAATAATATTGATGGAAAATGAAGAAAACGAGTTAAGAATCACTTACCCGAGAAGTTTAATGAAGAATTGCTCAAAAACCGTCCAAAAAGCTGTGGAGAAGAGAGTGTTTTGTGAAAAATGGGATAAAATCCCGTAAGTGTTCTGTTTTGGGTATTAATTCACTGGGCGAAAATGTGTTCTATGCGATCGCGGAGCTACTGATGCGATCGCATTGAGTAAGGTCATTTGTACTCTGCGATCGCATTGAAGAAGTTGCGATCGCATAGAATGGGCAGGCTACCTTATGCGATCGCAGGACACTCTGTGCGATCGCATAGAGGAGAAATAAGGGGCTGGCTTTTTATACAATGCGATCGCATTACATGGTATGCGATCGCGTAAAGGAAAAATGGCAAGCTATGCGATCGCAGGGACAATAATGCGATCGCATAGAAGGATTTTCAGGACTCCTAAACTTTGCTCTACGCGATCGCAGCTACACCTATGCGATCGCAAAGAAGAAAATCTCTGTGCAAAAACTGCAGAAATTCTGCTGCATTTCCAAGTTCAAAACCATCCCGTTACCTATCCGAAACTCACTCGAGCCCTCGGGGATTCAAACCAAGTATGTACACTGACTCAAAAACATCATACGAACTTGCTCGCGCGATCAAATCACCAAAATAACATCAAAATCAAGGAATTGAGCCTTAAATCTCAAGAATTCTTTCAAAATTTCATAACTTCCAAAATTTCCAATTTAAAGCCAAAACACGTCAAACGACGTCCGTTTTCAACCAAACTTTACAGGAAGCGCTTAACCAATATATATGACCTGTACCGGGCGTCGGAACCAAAATACGAGCCCGATACCAGTACTTTTTAATAAAAATTCAGTTTCATTTTCCTTAAACATTTTCAGAAAACAATTTAACAGAAAAATTCTTTTATCGGGGTTCTAGACCTCGGATTTCAATTCCGGGCATATGCCCAAGTTCCATATTTTTCTACGGATTTTCTGAGACCGTCAAATCACGGATCGGGTCCGTTTACCAAAAATGTTGACCAAAGTCAACCATATCAATATTAATATCAAAATTCTTCTACTTTTTCACATATTTCACATATTTCAACATAAATATTTTCCAGCTTTGTGCCCGGACTATGCACGCAAATCGAGGCAACTATAAATGAGGTTTTCAAGACCTCCAAAGCTCGGAATGATTAATAAAACAAGTGACGACCCTTTGGGTCGTCACACAACTGTTATTGAACTTTGTCAATTTTGGAGGCGAAGGCGCGTAGGCTGTGTCTTGGTTCAACCGTAGTTGAACTTATTGGCGAAGGCGCATGGCCTGAGTCCTAGTTCAACTATTGTTGAATTTTGTTAATTTTGAAGGTGGAGGCGCATAGCCTGAGTCTTGGTTCAACCGTAGTTGAACTTATTGGCGAAGGCGCATGGCCTGAGTCCTGGTTCAAATGTTGTTGAACTTTATCAATTTTGGAGGTGAAGGCGCGTAGCGTGAGTCTTGGTTCAACCGTAGTTGAACTTATGCGTGAAGGCTCATGGCCTGAGTCTTCCCGTCCTGGGTATTAAGCGTTGGGGCTCAGTTTTGATTTGGGACCTTGAGCAGTTTATGCATTGCTCTCCTAGTTGGGGCATGTAGTCTGTTTTGAGGTGGCTCTCGGCTCGAGATGACTTTGTGCCTGTTCCCGGCTGGGGCCTGTATCGGAGATGTGGGGTGTACCTCATAGGGATCCTCCCCCAAAAAAGGGGGGGGGGGGCTTCTTTTTGTTTACACTATCGAGGATCGGAGAGCGAGAGGACTTGGATGTTCCCCTTGTATGAGGTACCGCTTTGGCTTGCTCAAGCGGGGTTGTTCTTCTCCCTTTTTTTGTTTCTTTCCTTTTGGTCCTGAAAAAGACTACGCGATTTTACTAGGAAATCCACATAGACGGCGCCAAATTGTTTAACTCAAAAGTTATCATTCAGTTTATGAATACAAAACAATATACATGAGTTACAGGTCAATCATAACAAATCATAATAACCCATAAACCATGTGAAAGAAATAATAATAAATACTTAAGATTATGATAAGAAGTATTGACAATTTTTATTGATGATATTGATTTTGGTTGCCTCTCACTGAAGAGGTTCAGAGCCTTACAATGGTGTGTTTATCATCCCATGAGATGGGCATTTCTTGTTTGTTCTCTCTCTTTCTCCGTTTTTGGAGAATACTGAAGGAGAAGCCCCCCTTTTGGGGTTCATTGAGCTCCATGAGTAGGAAGTGAGTGGCTGTGACCACGTTGAGATTTCGACCCCATGGGGAGGCGGGTAGGCCGTACCTTTGTCCACCTTAGTGAATGAGAATAGAATCATGTTATAAGCTAGTGGCCATGCTTCTTATCACATATGGATTAGTCCAAGATACGATTATCTCCATTAGTTGTCGTGGGGTCATATTCTGACCCATACAATATTTCACTAAACAT
Source organism: Nicotiana noctiflora (assembly GCA_032618575.1). Taxonomy (NCBI): domain Eukaryota; kingdom Viridiplantae; phylum Streptophyta; class Magnoliopsida; order Solanales; family Solanaceae; genus Nicotiana; species Nicotiana noctiflora. Next base: position 12,600 of record JASVEL010003754.1, on the reverse strand, counting down.
TATTTATACCCACAAGTTCTAAAAACTATCATAAATACCCTACAATACATTATTAGTAACATTCATTATATTATCGCTAACCATACTCTTGAATATAAATAAATTTGGTACAAAAGTATCATTTTTATAATGAACTACATAATATACTATCAAATGACCGAGAAGACAAAATAACATTATTACAAAATAACAAATGGTGGGTTCTTTTATAAAATATAAAAGTTTGGGCAATTTTTAAAAATATAATAGTGATATTTTGGGCTAATTTTAGGATTTGGCTTTTGGGAACTTGCCAAAATATAAATAAAATATATGGCCAAATATGTGTTGTCAAAAATCCTAAATATATTTTGGCAAAATCTATGGCCAAACGGGTTCTCAACGACAAACTAAAGTAAGAAATCTTCACAACTCATAAGTAGGGACGTTCATGGTTCGGTTTGAATCGATTTTTTCCTAAAAAGAAATCAAACCAAGTAAGTTAGTTTTTCAAATATTAAAATCAAACCAAACCAATTAGGTCAGTTTTTTTTCGATTCGTTTTATGTCGGATTTTATCGGTTTTTCGGTTATTTATTGGTTTTTTCTTAAATATAAGACATACACAAACAAACACATATTTCGGAGACCATATTTTCAACGTAACACTATCAAATCAACTGCCCTTTGAGAAATCTATTATTTACCAAGATATGTTGATGATAATTGAATCAAATAGTGATGAATAATTAAGGACTCAATTAAAAATATATTATTTTTAATACGAAATAGATTTTTACATTTAATGAAAGAAAGCTACCCGTTAAACTAGAATGTAAAGGTGAAGAACAATACAAAAGTGCAAACCATTAATATTTATCATTAAATTTTTAAAACTTTGTATAAAAATATAGATATATATATATATAGATGTAATATAATAATAGATTTAAAATAGCTACTCCTATAGCAGGTTTGATTCGATTTTTCTGATTAAAACCAAAATTAAACCAAATTTAATTGATTTTTTAAAATTCAAAATCAAAACAAAATCAAACAAAAAAGTAGCAATTTTTTTAATAGGTTTAATTTTATTTTCCATTTTTCGGAGCAACGGTACTCACAAACATGGTTTCCAAACTTTTTTCAATGGCTGGTGCTAATAATTTATGAAACTTGAAACCTGAAAGAGCTAAAAAAAATGCTGAAGAGGACTCTAAAAGGTTAAGGTTAAAATAGTACTTTCACATAAGAAGGTCTCAATATAATAATGTGAAAAAACCCCATCACCATCAAAACAGCATCCCCAAAGCCTAAAAACAAGGCACTACCAACAAACTGCAAAATTTCTCTCTCTCTCTATGCTTTTTCAGAAAAAAAATTCATGGCTAACACACACACACAGTCCCTCTCTCTCTAAAAAATACCATCTTTCTCTCTCTAAAAACCCATATCATTGAGTCATAACACTTATCCTTTTCCTTCTTTTTTATATGTCTATGTCTGCTATAAGTTTTATAACTATAGTATATATTAGTACTATGTCAGTATTAAATGTATTTATCTTTTTCACTGTTCCTATCTTGAGCAGAGGTCACAATGCAAAGAATCATCAGCCCACAAACAAAGGAAGATGAGAGAAGAAAAACACACACACCAAAAATCAACTCTTTTTTCTTCTCTGTAATGGCCCAGCTGGACCAAAATTTATATAACCAAAGAGGAGAAGTATTCATATATCTTGATAACTAAAAACCCACCTCATATACACACCATTTAACCATAAAGATACAATATTTCCATAAATACCCTTCTGCAACACCCTAAAAAGATCCAATCTTTCATCACTGTCTCTAAAAAAACAAAAACAGCAATGTATTATTACTACTATATTTTTCTTCTCCATTTATGTGGGCTTTTTGGAGTTTGTCTTTCTTTGTCAAGAACCTTCTTACCACCTCTCTCTTTTCCTTTCTTTCCCTATTTACTACACCTTTTCTTTGTTGTATTATTATTATTGTTTTCTCACTTTCACGCGTCTCTTTCCTCTCTTTTTTCTCTCTTGTGCCGCCTTGACTCTTCTTTATATTTTCCAAGATCTGATCTTTTTGTGATCTGATGTCTAAGAAGATGAAAAGGGTGTCTTTAGAATCATCATCTTATGGTGTTTTTGAAGATTCAAAGGCTAGGTTGAAGCGTCAGATACTATTTCAGGACTATCAAGAGCTCCACAAGGTAAAAAAAACTTATCTTTTGGGGGTTTTTTTGATCCTTTTGTTTGAAGATCTATGTTTTTTTATTAGTGTATTTTGGTGTCTTTATTTACTTTCCAGTCGAGGGGCTAATAGGCTCTCCTCCTTCCGGGCTAGGGGTTAAGGTATGCGTACACATTACGCTCCTCACACCCCCTTGTGGAAATCTATGAGGTTTTTCTTGTTGTAGTTGTTGTTGCCTTTGAATAGTCTGTTGATTTTTCTATTTTGGAGTTTTTTGTGTTCTTGTTTGTTAGAAATTTGATGACTTTTGGTTGATGTTTGATATGTTTCCTATCAATGATTTATAAGCTTGTTATTTTGCTGTCCCTCTGTTCATTTTTTTGGATGAAAGTTACCCTTTTAGCTCTCCCTTATTGAGACTTTTACCATGATTTAGTCTCCATTGGTTAAATTTAATTGTGTTTGTCCTCAAAAGTTATTAGGAGTTCTCTCTAGAACAAGTTTTAGCTTCTTTTTTGTAATCAGAAATTCCGATGTCCATGAGGTCCAGTGGCATACCGTTTGAAACCGGATAGATGAGGGCCGTCCCTCGGCCCGTCACAACTTAAATACGAGCTTTTGTCTATTGTAGGATTCAAACCCACGTGCTCCCAACTCGTACACCCCCCTTAAATACGAGTTTTTGTCTATGGTAGGATTCAAACCCGTGATGTGCACCTAACTCGCACATCACACTACTAGACCAAATCGCTCGGGGAAACATTTCTCTATGATAGGATTAGGACCCTTGATGTGCTCCTTACTTGCACACCCACTTAAATACAAGCTTTTGTGTATGGTGGGATTCGAACATTAACATGCGTCTAACCCACTCATCACGCACTGCTGTGTTACCACTAGAGTAAATGCCTTTGGGCAACAATTCTTAGCTTGTTTCCATTATAGTCATGCTATACTTTGAACTGCAAGATGATAGAAAAGTGTTGTATTAGATTTTGGAATTGAGTAAATTGAAAGTAATGTGTATTTGTGATTAATCAGTTTGCTTACATGTAACCTACAATTACAGGAAACTGATGGCATGAGGCACAAATTGGAGGATGCAAAACTGAGGAAACTAAGATTACTATCTGAAGTTCGGTAAGTTTGTTTAACTTTATAAAAAAGGTTTTCATTTACTTGATAGTTTCATTTAATTTAAGTAAAGTTTTTCTTGAATTCAGTATTTAGGCCTTAGTCTTCAAAACAATATAATAGTGGATAATATAATTAAGGAAAAAGAATTCAGCTGGTAATTATGTTAAGAGTTATTATCTTCAGCATCTTAGTATTCATTCAATTGATAGTGTATATGCTGATTCCAGTGTTCTTCAAAATGCTTTTGAATCTAAGTGCAGTTTTTTCCTGCATAATTGTGCAGTTTCTTACGGCAGAGGCGCGCATATCTATTGAAGTTGAAGTCCTTAAGTCGTCCACAAGGGCAACAGCTAGTACCAATGCCAAATCCAGAAACTTACGACAGAAACAGGTCGAAGGATAAAGTCTACAGCAAAAAGGAGGCCAAGCTAAACAAACTGACCCTGCTTCCTGGCCCAAAAGAGAACGGAAGGATACAGGTCGCTTCCAAGAAAACACCTGATATTCACATGAGGCAAAAGCACAAATTAGGTGGTGGAAAAGATGATGTTTTGCACAATGCAGTTTTAAGGTTGAACCGTGAAGCAAGAGTATATAGTGGAAAGGAAGTTCCATCCGCGAAAGGAGCTCCCGTCTTTGATTTGAAGCAGAACGAGAGATTGTACATAGCGAACACTGCTGATTTACGAAGGGCCAGCAAGCCTGCTTTTGATTTAAATAATGACACTGGTCATAGTGTCAAAGAAGCTGCATTGCCTACTCGTGCACCAGTCTTCGACTTGAATGAAATCTCGGTAAGTATCAAAACAAGCATCTAGTACACTTGTCATTTATTTTGTGAGTTGTACGTTGTACATCATTTAAATCTAGACTTTCTAATTTTTACAGACGGGGGAAGAGGAAACACAAGCGAACTTTGAGCAGGTGCAGTTCGAGGAGCCAAAGAGAAATCATATCCGAAACCTCAATGATGATCAGCACAATGATTTGAAGTTATTGGTTTGCAGAAATGTTGGAGAAGGCACTTCTCAGGTGGGAAAACGAAAATTATCATGGCAAGACCCTGTTGCTTTGAGGGTTTGACCCAACTTCCACTATGCAGTTAAATGTGGTAAGAAAAGTTTGAGTAAGCGCTGAACATTATTGAACCTGAACTGGCCTTACTAGGTCAATTGTTCTGTTGACATGTAGGCTAATGCTTTTCCTTGTTGTGTAAAGGAAGTTCTTATACATGTAATATGTGCACACACTATATGTTGATTGCTAGCAACGAGATATAGTCAGTATAATTCGTTTTCTACATAAAATAGCGTATGTTCTTGAGAAGTTTTCAGTACAAGCAAAGGGATTTGGTCTTCTCTGTTTGTTGAATTCCACATTGATGACACGGGAACTCAACTTAGGTGTTCTTTGTTATTCTTTCTCCTCTTCTACTACCTGGAATAGTTTACAAGCAAAGGGATTTGGTCTTCTCTGTTTGTTGAATTCCACATTGATGACACGGGAACTCAACTTAGGTGTTCTTTGTTATTCTTTCTCCTCTTCTACTACCTGGAATAGTTTACTAAGTTCTTTTTGGATTCTCATCACCGTCGAGGTGAGTTCTTCTAACAGGTTTCTTGAGATTAGTTCCGATACCACCTGGTGCAGGAAAAGAAGATGAATTTGAGTGCCTAAGATGGTCAACATGGTGCAGTAAGTTCCTGTTATGCGCGGAGTCCAGGAACGGACCGAACTACAAGGTCTATTATACGCGGCCTTACCCTAAATTCTGTAAGAGGTTGTTTCCACTGCTCGAATTTGTGACCTCCTGGTCATATGGTAGCAACTTTACTAGTTATGCATGCTCAACACCGTTGAGACGAGTTCTTCAAACAGGTTGCTTGAGATTAGTTCAAATGTTTTGAGATGGTGTTTGAAAGGACGAGTACATATGAGAATGGTCCTTGTGATCTACATTATGCTATGTTTAGAGTCCAATGGTGTATTTTCAGCTTGTTATGATCTAAGATGTAAGTTTGAAAATTTTAAGAACCTGGCTCTTATCTTGTAGATTGGATAACTAAGTGGCACCCGACGGTGTTGCGGTCCAGTAGTCAATGAAGTAGTAGGAAAATTATGAAGTTTCAGTTCATATTTCAGCACGCAAGCTGGTTCAGGGACCATCGTTATTAGAAAAATAGATTGGATAACACCGAAAACGCAATTGAAAACGATGCATTATTACAAGAACACAAAGGAGTAACCTTAGACATTAGCAACTACATGATCAATTCGTCAAAAACAACCCAGTATAATATCACAAGTGGGATCTGAGGGGATAATATGTACGCATACCTTACCCATACCTTGGGGATAGAGAGCTTATTTTTGAGAGAAAAAAAACTGCTCAAGAAAATGAAAATAAAAATCAATTCATCAGAACAACTTAGCCCTTCCCTCTCAAATAAGGGTGTATTCTGGGCCGGTCCCGGACCGGGACCGGGACCGGGACCGCGGGCCTGGCGGTCCCACGGTCCTGGTGGGCCGGTCTTCGTGGTCCCGGTCTTCAACCGGTCCTAAAGCCCGTGACGGGCCGGTCCTTACCCTTAGGACCGCGAAACCGGGACCGCGAAGACCGGGACCGGGTAGCGGTCCTGGGCCGGTCTTCGCGGGCCTGGCGGGTCCCAACCGGTCCCAACGGTAAAAAAAAAAAAAAAAATTTTTTTTTTTTTTTTTTTAAATGGCCCAACGGCCAGATTTAAAAACTAGCCGTTGGAGGTCAAAAATAGCCGTTTTTGGCTATCAAAATTTAGCCAAATGGTCCCCAAACTTTAATATAACCCCAAACTTTATATAATTACACTTTTTCCCAATTCTCAACTATAAATACCCCTCATTATTTCATTTTAACTCACCAATTCATCAATCTATCTTAATCTCTCTCAATCTCTCTCAATTGCTTATATTATTATTCCAATTTTGTGAAACCCCCTCCAAATCTTGAAGGATTTATGAGATTTGTTAGAGATATGTAGATTGTGTTGTAAATTGTACTTTGGCACATCTTATTTAGTTTTTTTTCTTTTAATGGTGGTATTAGTACCTTGTTGTGCTCATTCCATTGGGGGAGAGAAGATTAATAAAGATATGTCATTTTTAGTAATAAAAATTATTACACAAGTTTTTGATTTATCTCTTAATACAATATATATATCTATTTCATACATATACATATAATATATATACATAATATATATTATATATATACATAACATATAAACTTAATACATATATATAAGTTAAGTTTATATATGTTAAGTATATATATATATTAAGTTTATATAATACTTACCATATATATATATATATATATATATATATATATATATATATATATATATATAACTTAACTTATATATATAACTTAACTTATATATATACTTAATATAAGTACTTAATACATATATATATATATATATATATATATATATATATATATATATATATATATATATATATATATATATATATATATATATATATATATATATATGTATATAAATAACTTAACTTATATACTTAACTTATATAAACTTAATATATATATATAGTTAACGTAGATAAACTTAACTTATATACTTAACTTATATAAACTTACTATATATATATACTTAACATATATAAATTTAACATATATAAATACTAAACATATATATACTTAACATACATACATATATATATATATATATATATATACATACACTTAACATATATATAGTTAACATATATATACTTATTAAATAATTTTTTTTTTATTAAAAGCCCACGAAGCCCACGAAGCCCGCCAGGCCCGGACCGCCAAGCCCGGGACCATGTGGGCTTAGGCCCGTCACGGGCCGGTCTTACCCACCAAGCCCACGAAGACCGGGACCGCGAAGACCGGGACCGCCAGGCCCGGGACCGTTTAGGACCGGGACCGCCAGGACCGGGACCGCGAGGCCCGTTTAGGCCCGGGACCGGCCCAGAATACACCCTTACTCCCCCCCCCCAAAAAAAAAAAAAAAAAAAGAGGTTACCCGTCTAATCTAACCACATACAACTCAAGGCTGAAATTTTTAGAAGTCATACAAGTACTTCTCAAAAAGTGGCATATGATCAGCATCTAAACACACAGCTAATCTCAAGTTCTTGTCATTGCTTGGACTTGGCAATATGTAAACTGTCCCTTCATACAAAATACATGCAGGTCCCATATGAATTGGTTTTCCCCATCCAAAATCTGAATCATGAACAGGCAACCTAGTCCAACTGTTAATATTAAGATTAGGACTGGCAAAATACGTCGGTCCTCGGATTAATTTAGATAAATCTGTCTGTAACTCGAGATAATCTATCGCTGATCTTAAGTATTCGTCATCCATTCTTGCTAATGCATTGTGAATTCTTTGAGCTGTGTTCATCAATGGCTCTGATAAAATTTCACCAGATTTGGCAATTGGTGTAGCTGTGAAAACAACATTTCCTAAATAGCCTGGTGGTAAAGGAGGAAAAAGTCTTGACCTACCATCTGTAGCAACGTGTAACTTTGTCAATTGGTCATTGTCTAGGCCACGTGCTTTGCACGTGCATCGCCAAATATGGGCCGCGAGTACTTCATATGTACTACCCTTGTGTTTTGACTTGGTCTTGAGTAGGGTCAGCTGGTCACTTGTGATCTTAAACATGGTCGTAGTGCTGGATCTTTGAACGTTAACTTGACCATGAACATACTCTGATGATGATTTTAGGGTCGGAGGGGGGTGATACTCGATGTGTTTATAAGCAGGGGTTGGTGGGTCCCGTGCACGAAGGAGGGACCGGTCGATGAACGGCGATACGGTTACGGAGAGGCCTCGTGCAACTTCTGACCATGTGTTGATGAAGTGAAGGGATGAAATGCCGTCAGATAATGTATGGAAAATGCCACACCCTAAGGAGACTCCACCACACTTGAAATGAGTTACCTAAAGAAAAATCAAATTAATAACCAAAGTTAATTAACAATTGTCCCTAATTAAGGGGAGAACACAATGACCAGAAATTAAAGTCACAACTCAAACGTACATTACGAGTTCGAATCATTCAATTATCACATGAGAATATGATGATATGATTATAATATATTTTAAGAAGAGGTCTCGTGTTAAAGCTTTAAAAATAAAAAATATTTTGATAGAGTGTTTAATTATTTTTTTTTATTGAAAATGAAATGAACAATATTGACAAGATGACGAGTACAAATAACAACCACTCTAGAACTAGGGACTGCAAAAAAGACACGTACTAGAAAACTAGTATCGATAGGACAATAGAATTTAATTATTTCATTCAACAGAATTTAATTATTCTCTATTTTATTTTACATGATACTCTTTTCTTTTTAACCTTCTAGAAAATAATTCATTTTTGTTTAGGGACTTTTTAAATTTAGTATATGTATTTTATATGCACCAACATGCTCATACAACGATATAATTGCTTTAACTTATTTAAGATCATACATTTACTGATGCTTTTAGTAGGGGTGAATCCACGATTTTAACTTTATGAATTCAACTTTAGAACTATTTTTAGTACCAAATATGTTGTACCATTGAAATCATGATTTTAAAATTTGATATTTTATATTAAAATTACTGAGTTCAATTAAACCAATTGTTAATAGTACACATCCGCCTTTAACTTTTAATAGGCGCCGAAATGTGATATATGCGCCAAAAGTATATTATATGCTACTACTTTATTTCTTAAATTTTGCGATCAATTAAACACCATCACATATAATAAAACACTAAAAGTATATACACTACTACTTTATTTCTTAAATTTGGCGACGAATTAAACACCATCACATACAGTAGAAGATTTTTTTTTTGGGGTGCAATTTTAGCATGCAGATCTTGAAACCAATAATCTTAACATCTAAGACAAAATAAAATAGAGAAAGAACAAAATTATTTGATTATTATAACTTAAAAATATAGAATACCTGAAATATGACAAGTGGAAAAGAAGAGATGTCACCAGAAGTATCAACATTAGGAATTAACATCTTTTTTATTTCCAAACTTGGAGTAAAATCATCACCAAAATCATCAATAAATTCATCAATTTCAGCTTCAATAAAAAGAACCCCTTCTCCATTACAATTTATCTCAATTCTTTCTTTTTCATTATTTTTATCCTTAGCCAATCTCCCAGCCATTGGATAAAATGAAACCAAAACATTGCTTAAAGCCTCCTTCATAATTCTAAACTCAAAGAAATTTGGAGAAATTCCATTTGATTTGTAGAAATATACTGTCAAAAGATGAATTCTTCCCACTATTAAATCCAAATTTGAGTTCCATAGCCTTTTTGTAGGAGTTGGCTTTGATGGTTTCACCATTGTTGATTCCTTAATATTGATCTTCATCTTAAAATTTGATGAATAGAAAGAAAGGAGATCAAAAAGATAGACGAACGACCTGACTACAGTATAAATTGGATGTTTTTATAAACAGGTCGAAATAATAGATTTTTTCTTATTTTGGAAAACTGATGGCCACGTGTGAGTTTTTTCTAAAGCTAAGAGAAAAGTGTTAAGACACTCCTCTTTACAAAAGAGAGATGAAGATGAATCTTTAGCTCAATGAGGAGGGACATTTATAGCCTGAAATATTTCATTATATTATGACTTGTCACTATTATAATATATTGTTTTTCTTATGGATGCCTTGTTGTCTTCTAGTAATTTTGATGACCTACTAGTGGTCCTTTTTCACATTGAATAGAGCGAAATAGATAGTGAAAATTCATATAATCGATTATAGTAATAAAAATAGTTTTTTCCCCTTACATATATAGATTTTATATCCCTAAAGACAAGATAAGTACATGTTCATAGTTCTATTTTCCCTATGATACTCCCTTAAAAGAGTACACGCTTTGCATGTGTATACAAATCATCAATAAATACACTATTTTAAAATATTATATAAATAGTATTAAGCAATATGTTGATTTATAAAAAACCTAATACAAACACTCATCAGATAAAACTCTAAAATAAAATATACCCTTCACATCTCACACAAATGCTATAATCAATTAAAATACCAATATATATTGTTTGTTGCGACTTTACCAAAATTTTCATTTGGCAAATATGACCAAATATTTATTATATACTTTTATCACGATGTTTTAAATATTTGTCAAACAATACAAATTTAAAAAATTGAACTTCTTGTTTGTTATAGATTCAGATTGGATAAGTAGAATGTAAAATATAAAAATGACTTAATACTAAAAACTACAAAGAGTCATTTTTTGGCAACAAATACCACAAAGAATCAATTGCTTGAATGAATAGAAAATAAACAAAAAGTAATTAACGTCAACTCATTAGAATATAATTTGTCTTCACTATTTCAATCTCATTTTTTTCATGTTTGCATTTAACCAATCGAATTCTTAATATTATATTATAATCAAATTTATTTTTTGATTCCTTTTACCGCTCATGTTCTTCATATAAAAATAATCTCATGCACTCAAATAGTTATGTCAACTTGAAAAATAATTTTTAATTTATATGAAGAATTTAGAAAATAATTGAATGAGTTTTCTGATTAGTTAATTTAAAGACTTAGGTATTTGTTTTAAAAAATATTTCTTTGTTTGACTTAAAGTTTTTAATGTTAGCTCATCCTGAATTTGAAATATTTAATTTTAGTTATAGTTTTATCGATCCAATAAGCATTATATTTTCAAATAGTTGAAAATCCAATCACTATTTCACTTTTGGATTTTTGTGTTTGCAAAGTTGTTAGTGTTATTGACTTTCGTAAACTGCTCGCCTCTCTATATATATATGTATATATCACACACACATAATTTTTTAAGTTATTTGTTCAAATTGTTGAGTGTAGTTTTCAAATATTATACAAAAATTGATGAACTATTTCATCAGGAAAGGAGTTGAAACATAATAGCAAAGGAGTCCTAAAAGACGTACGGTATATGTTATTGTTTTTTTTTTCCTGTTAATTATTGCTACTATATAATAAAAGCTATTCGGAAAGTCAAACTCTAAGGTTCGTTATAAATAAGAAAGTAAAAGGAAAGGACAGAAAATAGTCAATTAATCATACTTTTAATTACAATATGTTTGTCTATGTTAAGAATAGAATTCTATTTGGATTTTGGAGTGAATGTCTATCTTGTGGAGAGTTTTACTTTGTGACTAAGTCATAATTTCTCCTATAAATAGAGGGTCTTACCCCATTGTAAATCATCCCAAAATTCAATAAGAATTTCCTCTCTCTCTTTCTCTGCAATATTGTTCTTCTTCTTTTATTATTTCATAACAGACTCATAAAAGTAATAGCATCTCAAGAAGCTCTTTCGGAAGATTAAGGTAATTTTTCTCCTTTTTTTTGTCGTTCTTCTTTTTTGTTTCTTTAGTTCCCAATAAACAATATTGTTTTTGTCGTTCTTCTTTTTTGTTTCTTTAGTTCCCAATAAACAATATTTTCTTTACAGTTCCGCAAAAGAATGATAAGTGAGACATAAAACAAATTCTTTTACGACTTTTCCTAATTGAAATCTTAAATTTTTTTTGTGGCTAATTTCGTATGAAAATTGTAAAATCACTGAATGGGTGCTTCAATCATCTCACTACTTCTATACAAACTTAAATTGGGAATATGACAAATGTAAACTACTATTGTGGCCCAAGGGTACTCTTTCTATTTGTTTTACATGAAATTTGTATTTTTCCTTGTGCTTATTTGACTGCTTCTCGAAAAAAAAAATACTAATGCTTATTCGTATATTTCTTTTGTATAAGCAAATATGGATATCCCTCAAAGCAAACTTGAATCAAATTTCAATTGTAAAAATATTTGTTTAGTTGATTCATGTACAACACATACAATACTCAAAGAGAAGAAATATTTCTCACATTTAAATATGTGTAAGGCAGATGTTACTACAATTTCTGGTAGTAGTAAATTAATTGAAGGCTCTGGAAGAGATACTATAACTCTGCCTAAGGGAACAATACTTATCATAGAGAATGCAATGTTCTCCTCCAAGTCCAAGAGGAACTTGTTGAGTTTTAAAGATATCCGCAGAAATGGATATCATATTGAGACAATAGATGAGGATAGTCTTGAATATCTCATCATTACCAAAAATGTCTCTCGCCAGAAAAGGGCTATTGAGAAGTTCCCATCTTTGTCTTGTGGCATGTATTGGACAA
>JASVEL010003753.1:0-138895 GCA_032618575.1 Nicotiana noctiflora | reverse complement strand
TCAAGTTGTTCGGATGAAGTCTCAATAGGCACATACGCCTCATTCAAGGCTTTTAGCAAAACCTTCTGATGTTCAGTAGACTTCATTAGAAGGGACAACATCGACACCTGCTCTGGGCATTTGCGCAGTTGGTCTATCACCTCATAGTCAGGCATTTGCATCTTATGGAAAACGACCTCTGCCTCTTCAGCACTTACAGGTTTCTTTGACGGGAAACGCCTTTGTGTGGCGTTATTTACCTCTTGCGTGTTTAAGTACTTCTGCCCCAGGACGCTCTCAGATGAATTTCCTGCAACCTTTTTCCCTTTGCGCGTAACAAGTGTTCGTTGGTAGCTCCAGGGTACTGCGGACGGATCTATCATTGGTTTTCGTTGCACGCGTGCAATAACCACGGGTTCGTCTGGTTTTCGGGCCACATAAGTTCCCTTTGTGTCACGACCCCAAATCCGGTCGTGATAGCGCCCAGCACACTACTAGGCCAGCCCGACCAATCAGCAATAATCATAGAGCTATGAGCTCACCTTATCCCATTTAAGCATAACAATTATAAAATTACAGTAATGGATATATCGAAACAGGGGAACCAAGTCCCAACGCATACCAACTCCCATAGACCGAAGGGTTAAGAGTCATAAGCCTCTACAGAGTATACAAAGTGTAAATAGTGAATATAACTGTGCACAAGTGTGGGATGATCAGAACAAAATACAGACAAACTGGAGAATCAGGTCCTGCGAACGCTGGCAGCTACCTCGACCGTCCAAAAGCACTCCCGAGCCGCAATAGAATCAGCCCTTCTGTGATGTACCTGGATCTGCACACAAGGTGCAGGGAGTCGGGTGTGAGTACTTACAACTCAGCAGTAATAAAAGTAAAAAAATGTTGAAGGGAAGAAAACCACGATAGGCACTATCTCATGCTACACAATACAGAACTATCTTTTTATTCCTTACCAGCATATGTGAGTAGATTATTTAGAAATCTTAATTTTTAGCTACTTTCTTTCATGATAATATACTAATACCTGGATACAATCTCAAGCAGTGCAATTCCGCACTCAAATCAGCCCCTCGGGCTCAGCACTCCTTATCAATTTGCACCAGGAGATCTGGTCAATAAGGCGACTAATGCATGTGTGCCAGTAATGTATGAGTGCTAAATGTTATGCCACGTAGTACACGTAAACCAATGTATGTATGACATGCAATGCATATGACCGCTACGGCGTGTAGCCCGATCTAATTTGGGTACCCGTGCTCACTGTGGGGATTCAGACTCCGGAGGGGCTCCTACAGCCCAAGCACAATATTAATATCACACCTGCTGTGGCGTGCAGCCCGATCCGTATACCACTGCGGCGTGCAGTCTGATCCATGCATGTGTATGCATATGCTTACATAAATTGTCATGCCCTAACATATGGCCCTCGGCCCCAATCAGTCTAACAAATAATCAAGAAAGCCCTATGGGCAGCAATATCATATTAGCTCACAGCTAAAAAATGTTATTAAGACTTTGTTCAAGTTTTTCATAATCTTATAAAAATGCTAAATAGTAAAATACCATTTAAAACCTTAAATTTAGAATAAAATATGCACAGTGTTATCAAGACAATGATACCAATCCCTGAAGGATTCAAATAATCGGCACGAAGCCCAAACATGATAATCAGTCCAATTCATTTCAACAATTTGGTGTTATTATTTATTAGGCGGGACGGACCAAGTCACGATCCCCAATGGTGCTCTACCCCACGCCCGTTATCCGGCGTGCAAGTTACCTCAACACAGCACTAAGATGTGCAAGTCCGGGGTTTACTAACCCTCGGGACATCATTTACAAGAATTACCCACCTCGAACCGACGAAAACTCATGCCCGCGACGCCTTAGCTCCTCGAACCGGCATCCACGCACGTCAAAACTAGTCAAAATCACCACAAATATATCAAAATAGGCTAATGGAACATAACCCAATCGAAAGAACTCGAAAAATATCAAAAATCACGAAATTTGGCAAAACCCGAGCCCCAGGCCCACATCTCAAAAAATTTCGAAACTCATATTTTCAGAATCCGCATCTCTCTACGAGTCCGGACATACCAAGAACTCCCAAATCGGACCACAAATGACCCTTCAAATCCTAAATTTTCGTTTTTGAAAAGTTTATAAATTTTCTCCGATTTCTTCCATTTGATTCACTAATACTTGATGAAAATAACCATGGAATCATTAAATATAATCAATTTTGGATATAGAACACTTACCCCCATCCATATGGTGAAAATCGCTTCAATCCGAGCTCCATAGCTCCAAAAATGAAGAAACATCTCGGACTGCCCCAAATTATATGTCCAGCGATTTTCGCATCTGCGGTTACTGTTCACCGCAGGTGCGATTTCACTGTTCATCGCTTATGCGGTACTGTTCATCGCAGAAGCAGAAAATCACTGTTCACCCGCTTCTGCGGGTACTGTTTATCGCAGAAGCGAAAATACCAGATTTGCCCCAGAAAATTGCAGCAGCTTTTTATTTAACTAAAAATGCTATAACTCAATCATACGAACTCGGAATTCGACGATTCTTTTTCTTGTGACTCCGTAATTTTGATACGGATCCAGTGGTTCAAACGAAACTGAATTTGGATCTCATTTGCTAAGTTCAACATCAATTTATCTCGTTAAACAATTAACTCATGTTTCGCCTCAAAAACCCAATCGTGACTTGATGAAATTAAACCAAAATTTCCGGATCAGTCCTATAATTAATTATTTAAATTCTCAAAGTCTCGAAATCAAATTTTGATCTCTAGAACTAAAAATAGACCTTTGGATCATTACATTTATGCTCAAAACGGCAAAAATCTTCCAAAAATGACCCGTTGGGCATCCGAATTTAGCCCGAAGCCTCCGGGACCTCAACCAAAAGTACTAACACCTCTTATAACATCATTCAAACATGTTCCAATCATCAAAACTCTATCGCTAACATCAAAATCGTCCCTTTTCAACAAATTCAAGCTTAAGTTTAACTTTAATTTCAAAAATTCACATTCGATCAAAAACCCGACAAAACGATGTCCGAATGACTTGAAAATTTGCAGGCATATCCAAAATCACCTAACGGAGCTACTGCAACTATCGGAATTCCATTCCGACTCTCGGGTCGAAATCTCACCTACCGTTCGGATTTCGCCAAAATTCAACCTTAGCCAATTCAAGCCTAAAACTACACCGGGCCTCCAAATTCACTTCCGATTGCTCTCCTAAGTCATAAATGATCCCCCGAAACTAGCCAAATCATCATAATTCAATTCCGAGCCCTCTAACCAAATAGTCAACTCTAGGTTGACTTTCCATATTCAAGTTTCTTTCAAAAAAAGGCTATTTGCCTCATTTTCAATCCAATTTACTCCTAACTCACCCGATAGACTCTGACACTGATATAAAAGCATAAAACATGTAATTACAACATTACGGGGTAATAATTCCCGTGACGACGGGCCGGGCCGTCACACTTTGGCACATACATTGATGTTTCCCTCTTTAGGTGGAACTTCTTGGGGGCACCTATTGACAATGGTTTTTCTAACCGACCTCGTGGGAGGTAAAGGACTCCGCTCTTCTGAGACGATTCTTTCAATTCAATCGTCTTTTCAGATCTAGTCTCAAGAACTTCAACCCTTTTCCCCATTTTTTCTTATTTCGGGGTAGCCTCAGGCCGCTTCTCTATGTTGGCGATGGCGATTATTGCTTTCAAAGCTGGGTCAAATTCCTTGTCGTCACAAATCATTCCAATCACTGGCCCATTGTTGTAGGCGGTAATGGGTTGTTTGTCACATTTGGATGTCTTCATCTGCGAAGACAATCCTCCCTTGATTGATCAATTCTTGCATTGCCTTCTTCAACGTCCAACAATTGTCGGTACTATGTCCTTCAACACCCGAATGATATGCACAGTATATTCCCCTCTGGTAGGCAGGAGAGTCTGGATTCTGCCTGTTCTGCGGAACGGGCTGCAGTAGGTTTTCTTGCCCGAGTTTTGGGAAAAGAGTGGAATACGGCTCCCCAATCGGTGTAAAGCTCATTTTGGGTTGCTCACGGTGGCGGGTGTTATTTGGCCGTGGATTATACTGGTTTGGGTAAGGAGGTTGGCTTCTCTAGAAAGGAGGTGGATTCCTGTTGGCTGGTGGCTGTGGCTGTGCCAGAGGTTGAATGTTCATGACTGCATAAGGTGGAGGCGGAGGAGCATAGGCCATGCTGTGAGGTGGATAGTAATGCTGGGGGGCCCTGTCGGAGAATAACTGTCTTGAGGTTCGATATCTCCTATCTTCTACTGCCGCCATGGCAGTTTCCTCCTTCTTCTTGCTTCTGGGCATCCCTCCAAACCCGCCTTGGATGACTTGGGAAGTTGCCCGAATGGCCGCTTGACTCAAAATTTGCCCTGTTTTCAAACCATTTTCTACCATTTCTCCGATCATGATTGCTTCGGCGAAAGGTTTTCCCATCGCTGACATCATATTTTGAAAGTAGTCTGGCTCTTGAGCTTGGAGAAAAGTCGTGACCATTTCAATTTCGTCCATAGGGGGTTTTACCCTGGATGCTTGCTCTCGCCATTTGATGGCATATTCTCCGAAGCTTTCTGAGGGCTTCTTCTTTAAGTTCGACAAAGAATTCCTGTCTGGCGCAATATCGATGTTGTATTGGAACTGTTTCACAAAATCTCTGGCCAGATCATCCCGGATGTGCCATCGAGATATGTCTTGATCCATATACCATTCTGATGCTATTCCGACCAAACTTTCTCCGAAGTACGCCATCAACAATTCTTCCTTGCCGCCGGCACCTCGCAATTGATTGCAGTATTTCTTCAGATGAGCAATGGGGTCGCCATGCCCGTCATACTTTTCGAACTTCGGTGTCTTAAAACCTGATGGCAAGTGGACGTGCGGTAACATGCATAGATCAGTAAGATACACTTTTCTGTCCACTTAGACCTTGCATGTTCTTCAGGCTTTGTTCCAAACTCCTCATTCTTTTTGCGATCTCATCCTGCTCGGGGGCCTTTGGATTTTGGATTGGTAGAAACTCATATCGAGGTGGCTGAGGATATATATTGGCTGTAACCTGGGTATGGTCCCGTGTAAGCGGTGGTGCTGGGAATGTAAAGGATGCGGAGTCGAAGAAAGGAGCATGTGCGGTGGGATGCGTTGTGACTCGAACTGGCAACTCAACCGACGTTCTTGCGGATGTATCATGTGGTGTCACCCGAGGATGGGAGGTGGAAGGTGATTCAGAGAGGGTTGTAGCATTAGAATACCCGAACAAAGTAGGCGGGTAATTGATGGGGGTATTGGAAATTCCGCTTGATCTGAGAAGAATTTTAGGGAACCCAGGGATCAGACTCGGGGGCTCTTTCCCATTGTTCCAATCGTCCAACATCTCGAGCATGCGGCAACGCAAAATTCTATTCTCCTCCAAAGCTACCGACTCAGTAGCCGGGATGGTTGTCAATGAGCTTTCCTCTGAAACGGGAATGGTTGCTAAAGGCATTTCTGAAGACATGTCGGCACCCTTTTTGACCTAGTGAAATAGGGATGAGTACTTTCAGGCTGCCGAACTTTTCCTTTGGACCTTGTGAAGTACGAATGTGGTGCCAGATTACCACAAAATCAACCACTTTTTTACTAAAACCTGGAGTTTGGCAAACAAACGGTTAGTCTGAAACAACATAACAGATAAGTAATCTCACGTTGGGTGTGATGCACTTATACAGGTGATGATGTTGCTACATGTATTCGTTTGCGATGCGTCATTCCGGTTTGTATTTTCCTTCGCTTTCATCCTTTATCAATCTTCTTTTTCTTTTAACTTCTCCCCCCTCTTTTTATTTATTTATTTTTAGTGATGGTCGAATCTTTTGTGGATTGCTTACGTATCATGTCCCCGCATGAATCAGACCGGGCGTAGTTCGGAAACAATAGATATAAGATATGAATGAAATGTTCATGAATTTTATTTCAACAAACTTCAAACTTGAAACACTTGCAAAAGACAACAATGGAGGAAAACTTTTAAAAGGACAAACAGACTCTAAAATAACAGACTCTTCTAAGCATGTTCCAACGCCTCGAATCTTTGCGCCCGGGGGCGTTGTTTGGCCTTGCTGCAGTTCTTGGTGTAAGATCTTTCTGTATACTCCCCAATTCTGCCATGACTTGGTGGACACATTTCATGATTGAAGAGAAGAGGGCAGGCCGAGGTACTTGTTCGCAAGTCAAACACTTCATAGTGATGTAGTGCCCGATCATGCCTTTTTCTCTGAACAGCTGCCCTATGTTTCGGTTCTTTGCCCCTAAGACTTGAGCGTTGCCAAAGATATGGTCCAAGAGCCTATCTATTTGTCTTTCCATCCGTGCCATCAAGTCGTGGCAACGGTCTCTATCTGCTTTGGCATCCCGGACTTGCTTGAGAGTTCGCTCTCTAAGAGCGGCATTTGCTTTTCTTAAATCAACGATGATTGCATCATAATCTTTTTCTACTTGTTGTAGACGGAGCGCTTCTTGGTGGGCTGCTCTCTTCCACTTTGTCCGGACTGCAACTAAAGCCGCTTTTGCCTTCTCCAAGTCTTCTTGGTGTTCAAAGGCTTTCCTTTCCAAATCGTTTATCAACATCTCATCACTCCGACTTCTCCTTGACCTTTCTGCGGCCAATTGCATCTCTTGAATCTGAGTTCGGAGTGCTTCTCTTTCCTGCTCCCAACTGGCTCTTTCTCGATCAAAATTAGCCTGTTGTATATCCATGACAGCTTGCAAAATTCCCTTGTCTTCTTTTAAAGTGTTAATGCAAGATTGGAAATATTTCCCTGTCTCATGTTTAGCCTCCCTTACTCGGGCTTCTACCTCTTTCTCCCAATCTACGGCATACTTCACTGACCTTTCTGACCTCTGCTCTGGCATTGATTGGTTGTGGAACCATTCAAGATATGCGAGACTCACTTCTCCCCGTTCTCGATCGACAACCATTTCGTTGATGTCGGAGAGTCGACTACCGAACCATACTTTCTGTGCATAAGTCACCCTCGGGGTCTCCTCCGTCACAAATTCCCATGTAAACGATCACATATCCTCAATTGGGGGCCTTTTCTGTTCTCTACCCAACTGTCGCATGACACGTAGCGGGGCATATGGTTGGAAACCCCTGAAACCCATTAGTATGTAGAATGGGCGATATGTCGACATATGCATGATTTTGGCAGAAGGGAACCAATAATAATTCCAGGTAAGTTGATCTGCCCTTAAAGAGTTGAGAAGTTCTTGCCAAGTTCTCAAATCTTCTGGAAGGTTACAACGGGCGGCTCTGTTTGTATGACAACGAATATAATTCAGCCAATCCGTGTTGAAGTTTATCACAATTGGGTGATGATAGAGATGTTCTACAAACCACATTTGTAATAAGATATTGCAACCTTCAAAATAATCTTGTCCTTCTTGGCACCGAGTTAAGGCCCGAAAGATGTCTCCTAGGATCATCGGAAGAACAGTGTGTTCCTCGTTACTCTGTAGATATGAGACCACCGCAGCCAAACGGATTCTGATGCGTCCGCCACGTTCGGGAAAAACCATGGTTCCCATAAAAACGATCATAAAGGCATAGATTCTTAAGTTTCCCCAGGCGTCATAATTCAACTGGTTGACAAATTCAGTGTTTGAGAATTTCGCGAACCCATTCTTATCACCAAATCTGTCGTAGAGATAATCCAGTGGCACCCAACCTTCTCTAAACAACCCATGGGAACCCGCCGGAGACATAACTATTTCAAGAAATTATTTACACCCATCTGCCTAGGAGCTGTAGGTCTCATCTTGTGCAAAACTCTTCCGAGTCCTGTGAGTCCGCCCAATTCTTCCAAAGTAGGTGTCATTTCGCAATCCCGGAATCTGAACACATTGCTTGTTGAGTCCCAAAAACTCACTAAAGCTCTGATCCCATTTTTGTCCGGTTTTATCATCATGATGTCCGGAAGAAACTTGAGGTGCTTGTGAACTTGATTTCTTTCCCAAGCCGAAAAACTAGTCCACCATTTACATAGCCGATCTGGGGTCTTGTCTTGGACCATGAACATGGGTGGCATTTCGTCTCTTGCCCTTTTCTGGCCGATTCGTTGCGAGGAAGTCATGCTGATCCTAGAAAAGATAAAAATGAACTTAAGATTTTTTTTTTCAAATTTTTTTTTTATTATATAAAAAAACGAATCTTGTTAATACGGCCTTTCAGCACTTGAAGAAGATTTGAAGGTTGTATAACAGGATACCAGTGTGATGTCTATATTCCGTTTTGCGAAATTAGTCCTCCGGCGCCCCTTTTGAGGCGTTTGGCTATTTTTGCAAAATTTCCTAACTCTCGACTAAAACCAAAAAATCTTAATTCTAATATTTTTTTTTAAAAAAAAAATCAGTATTAGTTGAGCCCGATATGGGTTGCCTACGTATCTCATGTTTGGTGAAAATCAAACTTGTGTAGTTCAAAAATAAAAGAACTAAATTATTTTAAGAAAAGAAAACAAACTATTTTTAAACAGCATTTCTAAAACAAATTATTTTCAAAGGAACTAAGAAAATTTATTTGGAATTTTTGCATTTTTTTTTCAAAATTATTTTCAAAGAAACTAAACTATTTTCGTAAAATTAAAAAATTTATTTGGAATTTTTTTTTTTTTTGCATTTTGTTTTCAAAATTTATTTTCAAAGAACTAACTTTTTTGACTCTATACCCTCTGACGTTTTCCACTTCTTTCCCCTCTTTTTAACAAACCGGTCGGCATGTAAGATCGGAACAAATAAATGCACACAGAAAGATGCAACAAGTTGGTCCTTTGTTTCAGGTACACCTGTCCTAGACAGGCTCAACCCCTGTGTTGAGCCTCCTAAGTCAAATATGCACCTGATGCAAACAAACGTTCCTATCGGGGATCCGACATAAGGCTTTGTTATTCTAAGTCATCGTCCTATTGGAAAAAGTGTCTAGATTGGCTTTAACTCGAGCGGACAACTCGAGCCGAAGAGGGTCAGTGCACCGGTAGCATGGCTTTCCGGCTTAATTGACAAACTCTCTGCCTAAACATGTGTGACTATAAAATCCTTCACCGGATGCCAAGCACCACGGCTATCTTGAGAAAAACGGGCTATGTCCAGCAAATGCCCGATATTATATTTCAAAAGACTCAGAAGAGAAAAAAAATGGGTATCGGCACAATTTATATACAATTCAAAAATATCAAAGCGGTAAAGCAACATTTAGCATATAAAATATAAACATGTAATAAAATCAGATAATAAATAAGCCAAATAAAATAATTATTCAAAGCTCGAATTCTTAAACCCCGAACCGGTAGTCCTGAGTTTTATTCCCCAGCAGAGTCGCCAGAGCTGTCACACCTCCTTTTGGCGTGCCCCCTACCCCGGGAGGTAGATGCACGAGGGAGATTTTTCAATTTAAGTGACAATATTCGAGACGGGATTATTCTATTTATTTTAGAGTCGCCACTTGGAATAAGTTAAGGTGTCCCAAGTCACCGATTTATTTAAATCCCGAATCGAGGAAATTTCGACTTTCCAATGAAGTCTATGAACCAGAAATTCTAAGTAAGGAATTCTGTTGACCCGAGGGAAGGTGTTAGGCACCCTCGGATCCCGTGGTTCTAGCACGGTCGCTTCAATTATTGTAAATGGCTAAAAATATCTGATTTATATATATGTTATCCTATATGCTTTTAATAGACTATACCACTTTTGTTAAAATAAAACTATACATTCAACCCTTTAAACGAAAGTCTAATTCTAAGTAAAACGAAAACATTAACTTTGACGATACTTTAGTTGGGTGTACATGCTTATTGGAGTTATTTCTTGATTAACTCATGCAAAAGTATTGATGCGTGAAACGATTCCATTTTTAACTGAGATTTGCTACTAAATAATCGGGAATGCGTCTAATTTGAATAAGCATAGATTTTAATACTTCACTTATTAGTTAGATCGGGAATATCTATTCACCCGTAACAGGCTAAATAAAATAATTGATTAATGAAAGCCCAAAAATAAACAAAGATAAACCTACTGTTAAATTTCAAAACTGGTTTTAACTGTTCACTATGAATACATGTACTAAGAACTCCATGGTTTTTTAACTAAAACTTCAAACGTCATCACTTTGAACAACATTCAAACTTAATGCTAAGGATAAAATATACATGCTACGAGAAATACGGATTCATTTAAACAACCTATCAAAATATGCAATAGTCCCATCCGTACAAATACATTATACAACTAGCAAATGTATATCACAAAATCGAATCCTGTTCTAAAAATTACTAACCGATAACCTAAAGTTCCTTTAATCTAATTACTAAAACAAACTCCGGAATTTCTAATGGTGACTTGATGTGTTTTGGAAATCTATGACTGCAGTTAAAAAAAACAAAATGAAATACAGAGGCAAATTTAAGATGATAGCAGTGTTTCTTCAGTTGATTCCGAAATCATTCAGGTACATTGAGTGAAAACTTCAAGGCATTAGAGAGGATGAAATACCTGGAATTTGAATTGAAATAGAGAAAAGAAAAAGTCATCAACAGCAAGTGAAGAAAACAGCAGTTGGCAGCAACAAACAAGCACCAGCAGTAACACTTGAAATCCCAGTATAACTCAAAAACCCAAACTTTGGACAGAAAACAGAATTCAAAACAGCAACCCAAAAGCCAAATTGTGAACCAGCAAAAGACACAAAATGATCTCCAAAGAATTCCAAATGGCTTGAACACTCAAAATCCAAAATGAAACAAAAGAACAGAGAGTCACTCCAATGTTATGATTTTCTGTGTTCTCCTCGAAGCTAAAAGAATGATCTCAAAACACTCCTCTTTAGAACCTTTTAAATCTATATGTGTTCTCTGTTTTTCCAGTGTTTTCCAAATTCCTAAGCTCTCTCTGTATATCAATGTGTGTATTCTAGTGTTCTGCCAGTGAGTATATCTGTGAGTGAGTGTGTTTTTTCTGTATTCAGTGAGTGTATGTATCTGTGTATGAATCTGTTCTCAATTGTCCTTTTGAATGAGTGTTTCTATCTCTTTTTATAGCCTAGAGAACCAACCTCCCAGCCCTTCCTTTTAATTGTTTTAATCACTGTCCAGCCAGGTTATTCCTTCTGCCTTTCCACTCTGTTTTGTCCAAGTATGGGACTTTTGTTTTAAAATTCCCTAAATGCAAGACCTAGGTGGATACCTGCTGTCCAGCAGGTTCCACTGACCTAAGGCATGTGCACTGCACCTTTTCTTTTGAACTCTAACTGTTAATTTCCCTAAAACTTATCAGGATTACAGCTATATCCAATCCATACTTCCTAAGCTTAATCAACAGAATCAAACGACTAAACAGAATAGTTCAATTCAAACAAAATAAACCACTGCCCGGGATTTCACACAAACAAATTCTACGAGATTAGACGACGACATTCAATTAACTATAACGCGTATCATTGATAACAAATTAATTGATAAAACAGTGATTCTAAAAATCTCGGCCGAAAAATGAAACTAAGTATCCGACGATGCTAATCGAAGCGAATACGCATTTGACAACTTACGCAATCAAATAAACAACACAGGAGAATAATTGACCATATAAAAGTTCTTTGGGAAGAAGTGACAACAGGGACGGCAAAAAAAAATGAGAAGAATTCAAGAGTTAAACTAAACAAATACACAAAACAAACAAATACCTAATTGAAATAAACAGAAAAAAGGAAATTACCTCAAAAGAAATCGAAATCGGACGGACCCGGCCCCAAAGGATTCGAGTTTTCGCATTTTGAAGTTAAACGGAGTTTAATTGAAATGTTTTCAAACGAAAACACTTCAATTAAAGTCCATTAACTTCAATTACTGTTAACTTGGACAAAAATCCCTAATTCTTGAATTCTAGGGTTCTTGGGGGTCGATTTTAGGGCTCGAGTGGTTCGGGCTTGATTCGAACCAGGCTAAGGCTGGTAGGGGTATGAGGGAGGCCTAGGGATGCTATGGTGCGAGTTTGGGGTCGATTGGTGTAGGTTGGGTCTAGACTCGAATCTTCGATTGAAGATTCGAGGATCTCAAGCTTGATTCGAGATAAACCGTTCATGGATTCATGCTGGGGGAGGTGAGGGGAAGATTTGGTGTTAAGATGGAGGTGTTTGGCCTACTGGAACCGCCGTAAGGCGATTTTCGGTAGGCGGAGTGCGGCGGGGGACGGTGGGGCTCGGCCGTCTCTATGAGAGATGATGAAATGGTGAGGGAGAGGTTGGCTACGAGGGGCGTGGGGGGTAAGGGTAGCCTTATATACGGGGTAGAAGATGAGATCCTGGCCGTTGGATCAAGTAAGATTGATGGCCAGGATTTCTTACCAGGTATCAAACGGCATCGTCTCAATTAAATGAGACTGGGTCGGTCTCAAAGGCGAACGGGTCGGGCGAAATGGTAAGCTTGAGGCCGTTGGATGTAATCAAACGGATGGTTGTGATTTGAGAACCCACACGACGTCGTTTGGTTTGGTCTCTGAGATGGATTGGTCTGGACCGTGTACAAAGATTGGGCCTGTGATAGCTTGGGCTGATGGAAAACTGTGGCCTGGTCCAAGTTTATTCTTTATTCCTTTTATTTTTTTTAATTTTAGCTCCTAATTAAAATAAAAAATGCTAACAAACACCAAATAAAAATCACAAAAGTACTAATTAAGTTACACTAAATAATATCCTGCTCAATTTGAACATCAATTAAATAAATCACACAATTTTGATATTAAACACTAAAATCGCAAAAATACATATTTTTGTAATTTTCTATTTTTTGTAAAAATAAACTTGATTACATTTAACGAATCGTAAATGAAAATGTGACATATTTTTGTATTTTTCATTAATTAAACAAATAAACATGGGCACACAAAATGCAAACAAAAAATAAAAAATAACATAAAGTCCATATGTATTGCAAACAACGCAGAACTCTTTTATTTTGAATTTTTGGGAGTAATTCGTGTGAGGCAAAAATCACGTGCTCACACTACGTATCTCACATCCGGTGAGAATCAAACCCGCATAGTTCGGTTAAAGAAAATAAACTTCCTACATAAATGAAACACACTATATTTATTTTAATAACTAATAAATCACACATATTTTTATAAAAAAAATGTTTTTTTAAGTAAAAAACATTTTTAAATTAACAAAATTTTCTTTTCTCTTTCCCTTTTCCTTAATAATTAAAGCCGGTCAACATGCAAGTCTGAAGCAAATTTTGAGTCCGGAAAGGATTATTTTACAAATTTGTCCATTCTTTTACGAAAATAGCCTTTCGACAACTGAAAGATAATCTAAGGCTATTTTGGGAAGAACGAGGTAAAACACCGCAAAGTCTGGCTCGGCTTATTTTGACCAAAAATCCAAACAGCATTCGCAAATAACTGACACTTTTTTTTTCCTATAATTAAAATTAAAAGACCTGGTTTTGCAAACACGGCCTTTCAGCACCTCGGGGACGAAGATTTTAAGGCTGAGTTAACTAACTCACCAAAATCCTAAAAATGACCAAAAGTGGCCGTTTATGCAAAGTTAGCCTTTCGGCGTCCCTTTCGGGATCATTCGGCTATTTTGAAAATGGCATCACCGACTTATTTATGATGAAAAATTGATTTCGACATTTTTGGCTATTTTTGCAAAAAAGGGGAGTTGGACCTGATGAGGGTTGCCTACGTATCTCACATCTGGTGAGAATCAAACCCGCGTAGTTCGGTTAAAGAAAATAAACTTCCTACATAAATGAAACACACTATTTTTATTTTAATAACTAATAAATCACACATATTTTTATAAAAATAATGTTTTTTTTTAAGTAAAAAAACATTTTGAAATTAACAAAATTTTCTTTTCTCTTTCCCTTTTCCTTAATAATTAAAGTCAGTCAACATGCAAGTCTGAAGCAAATAAATGCGTAAAACAAACAAGATGCAGCAGGATGGTGTTTTCTTTTCAGGTTGCCTGTCCTAGACGGGCCCAACCCATATGTTGAGTCCCCTAAGTCAAATGCAACATGATGCAAATAAGCGTTACTACTGGGGATCCGGCATAAAGTCAAGTTATACTAGGTTTTACTGCCTTGGTGTTATGAGCATCTAGACTGGCCATAAAATGAGCAGACAACTCGAGTTGGGAAGGGGTAGCGTACTAGGAGCAATGCTTTTCCGGCTTTAGCTACTGGACCATTCCCGTTCTTAAACATGGGTGATTGATAATCCTTCACCGGGAGCCCAAGCCCACCGACTTTATCTCAACAAAGAATGGGGTGCGTATCCGCGATTCCCGAAGTTGTATTTAGAAGACTCAGATGGGGTGCACAAGAAGACAATTTATGATACATTTCAAAAAATATCAAAGCAGTAGTAAGCAGCAATTTGCACATTAAATAAAAAAATGTAATAAATATCAGATAGTAAAGGAAGCCAAATACAACAATTATTTCAAACTCGAATTTCTAACCCTGAACTAGTGGTTCTGAGTCATAGTCCCCAGTAGAGTCGCCAGAGCTGTCACACCTCATTTTTTCGCAAACCCGCGAGGGAGAGAGGGAGTTTTTCCAATTAAAGGACAATCGAAACGGGATTTATTTAATTAATTCAGAGTCGCCGCTTAGGATATTTATGGTGTCCCAAGTCACCGGTTTGAATCCCGAATTGAGGAAAAGATTGACTCTGTTAAACAGTTTGCGTACCAAAAATCCGAATGAGGAATTCTGTTAACCCTGGAGAAGGTGTTAGGCATTCCCGAGTTCCGTGGTTCTAGCACGATCGCTCAACTGTTATATTCGGCTTGATTATCTGATTTTTAACAAATATGAACTAATGTGCACATTTTTATCTTTGACCGCTTTTATTACTAATATTATTATTATTTTTAACAAAGGATTGCAACGTTGTGAAAACGTATCTCGAACCACGTAACATCAATGTACCCGTGGTTGTCAACATATTTTGACCCCGTTGAGATTTGGATTTGGGTCACATAAATGTGCACCCGAGTTTAGGGAGATAAAATTATTAAATACGCGCCTAAAGATGCTAACGCATTATTATTTTGGGAAAAAGCCGCGGAATTCGCTAAACGGCATGTCCCGTAATTTAAGTAATATTAATTAAACAAGTATGAGGACCCCACAATTTATAACTATTTTTGGCAAGGTACGCCTTATTTATTTTAAAAGGGCAATGCTAAAGTGACTACATTTTTCTATTAAGCTCGTCCCTAAATTAAAAGAGAAGAATTCTAATTAATTACGAGTTTAATAATATGTAACACATTAGTTGCTAGATTAATACCAATATTGATGGAAGAGAATTAATTTTAAAATAGTAAAAATAAAATAAAATTTCGAAATTACAAATAAAATAAAAATAAAATTTCGAAATTATAAATATAATCAAAATAAAATTTCGAAATTATAAATAAAAGATAAAATTTGTCAACTAAATACTAAAAAGAAATTGAATATAGCTAGATTTAAACTTACGTTGTTATATGAAACTATTAAAATCGATTCCTAAAATGGCTACATTTTTATGAATTCATCAAAATAAAAGGAAACAAATTTTCTTTATTAATCTACGTGATTGAAATTATAACTTATTAATCGGATTAAAATAGGCGCAATTAACAAATTGTAATCAAATTAGCACAAAAAAAAATTATGTCATGCTTTACTAAAATAGAAGTTAAAGATAAAATATGACATTTATAAATAATATATTAAAATAAACCAATTATCCTATAACTAATTTAAATCATATATGAGTGCATAAATAAACCATAAGATTAATATCTAACTTCTGAAATTAGTTTAATTAAAAAAAACTTAACAAAATTTAGCTATGTGTTCACAATTAAACTTATCATCGACCATGTTAAAATATTCATAGCTAGTGAACTAACCAATTTTTACCAAACCGATTCGTTAACCAACTTAAGCTAATCTATTCTTAATTATTAAACCACAGTAACGAGCGTGCTTAAATATACATTACCTAATAGTCAAGCCAAAACAAGATATTGCTTAATATATTATTATAATTTGTCTAATTATGTAAGACGACAGAAATATACAGAATAATGAAACATAAAATAACCTAAATATAATTAAAAAAAGAAATAAATAAAAAGCTAAATAAAAAATTTAAGATTTTATTCTTCAAATGTATTCATGCTTTCGCGTGTCGGATACATGAATTACAGAAGTGTACCTGGTATTGGATCACAAAGAAAAAGGAAGATCAGTAGTGCAGTAGTAGCACAACACAGCAAACAATAGCAATTGCAACACCAGCAATAATACCAAACGAAACACACTTCGAATAGAAATGTATATCCAGTTAAGAACTAGCAATGGTAGTCAATACTTAAACCAAAATAATTGAACTTGGAGTCAATTAACAATAGGCCAAACAATCCTGAGAAGGTTTCAAGTAAATTCCAAAATCAAAGGGAGGTAAAAAATCAGATGTTTTTATAACCTTGGCTTTCTCTTCTTTTTTTGTATTTTTTCGTCTGTCTTTTACATGGCAGAATATTTTATTTTATACTACTCCCATATTTCAATCAGGTTTCTTTCTTCCGGATTATTAGGCCTAACATTAATCAATCCCCCTTTTAAGGAAAAGTAGTCTTCCACTACTAATTGTCTACCAATTATTTAAAGACTCCACTAAAAAAAAATTCCTCTTTCGACTAAAGCACTCACACTTTACTTAATGCCCTGTGGACCCCTTAATCATTAAAGATTCAAATT
Source organism: Nicotiana noctiflora (assembly GCA_032618575.1). Taxonomy (NCBI): domain Eukaryota; kingdom Viridiplantae; phylum Streptophyta; class Magnoliopsida; order Solanales; family Solanaceae; genus Nicotiana; species Nicotiana noctiflora. The sequence goes on along the minus strand of JASVEL010003753.1, from coordinate 122,029 downwards.
TTAAAATTAAACCCATGATTAATCCCTCAAATTGATATTATTCCAATCGTACCCCCAAACCTTCAATCTGTACCAAAATTATTAATCTGTACCAAAATTATTAACAGTAACCAACAGGTTCCTAAAACAACAAATCATTATAGTTATAACCAAATTCCTAACCAAAGTCAAACAAATTAACATGACCAACATAACATCTTCTTCTCTTAAGCGAATAAACAAGAACAAACTAATAACAAATATCAATCAACTTGAACTCTGGAATAATGCGCGAAAGGCTAAAACATTTTTGAACATTCAAACACGAGAGTACTGCTAGATTATTGATTATTAACAAATCCGACATATTCAGAAAAGAATAAATTAACAGGGCCAAATGACTTATAACAACATATATGAAACTAAAAATATTTAAATAAGATAAAATGAACCTGTGCTTCTTTCAAAGTTCGAACTGAACCTCTGGCCGGAAAACTCGAATCGGAAATGAAAGCACCAATGCAACTTTCAATTTTGAACGGCTAACAAGGTTCGAATCAGAATCACTCTAAATAGATAACACCGACTGTTTCAAAACTCACAGTGCATAGGGCCACGATCGGAACCTTGACGGCAAACCCCGAGCAAACCTCTATCTTGCTCCAATAACTATTTCCATGGCTGATCCTCTACTGAAGCTATGATATATTCATAGTGACCTTTGAAGAAGAGTGAAGGGATGATAATGGATGGTGTCGAGGGGACTGCTGTGACTGACTTTTGGAGCTCTTGTTGCTGGTTTTTACACAACTGAAACAAATGGTTTACAGCTTGTCTAAGGATGGTTCGAGGTGATTTTCATGGGATTTTGTGAATGAAACTCTGAAATTCCAGGAGCTGTTGTTACAGGGGTGTTCACAGCGGCTTTGACGATGAGTTTATGGATCATTCGCGACCGGTTTTGGGCTGAATTTGTGGTGGAGACGATGTGCGGAGATGGTGAAAGAGGGGGGGCTGGTCGTTTGTCAGCGGCGAAATTGGGGTGGTCGTTTTTGGGTGAGCAGGTCGGCGCTGTGAGGTCTGGCGGCTGGGGGTGGTCTGGCGTGTTTGGGCGGAGACGAGGGGGAGCGGCGGCGCTGTGAGGTCTGGCGGCTGGGGGTGGTCATTTGGGATGGAGGTTCACAGCGGCAGAGAGGGGATGGCGGCTACTGGTGGTTTCCGGTGGATTTGATGGTCGGAGCTGATGGTGGCAGTGAGAAGATGGGGTGTTGCGGCTGGGAGGAAATTTCTTAGGGTTTGAGAGGATTAGGATATTTTTTGAGTGTTAGATGTGGAGTTCGGAATCGAAATAACACTCAATTAAACAAAAAATACCATTTTAAACGTTAAAAAAAAAAAAAAATACCTAAATACCCATTTCGCAGTATAAAACTGCGAAATGCACTAATGGCCGTTAGTGCATTTCGCAGTTTTATATTGCGAAATGCATTTTTATTTTTTTTTTTGGTAAATTTTTTTTTTGTAATTCGTAGTATAATACTGCGAATTACTGTTCAATTTTTTTTTTTAAAAAATTTCGCATTATTATTGCATGTTATTAAAAAAAAATTAGCAAATTTTATCGTTTTCACAATTAACAAATTTTATTTTTGTTGTGTTATTGGTTGCTAATGTTTGAGTTTATTTTCATTTGCAAAATCTTGTACTTTTATCATAACTAGTCTTTGTATACGCGCGTTGCGCGTGTACTCTATATTTTTTAATTTATTCTAAAAAGACAAAATTATGGTTGATTAACTTGCAAAAGATTTTTTTCTTCTTCTCATCGTAATGCAAATTATTCAATTGCTTTAATAAGTATTACATATTTATTGTTTGCAACATATAGAAAATAATAAATTATTTTTGTAAAAATAGATTAATTCAGTCGTTATAGTATGATTAATCTACAATCCTTCTTTTTATCTAAACACATAATCATGCATATCAGATTCTTCATCTGGTAGTATTTCTTCAATCGTTTGATTATAAAAATATTACTTTAATATTGTATTGGAAGGAGTTAGAATATAAAATTCATGTTGATCAAAATTAGAATTTATTCTTCCCACATATGTAATATTTTTATTTTCTTGTATGGCTATAATCAACTCTCATATAAATAAAGACTTTTTAAAAATGATTAAAAAATTTACAAAAATAGTTAAATAACTATTTATAAATATTAGGAAATAATTAAATGGATATTGCTAAATATTAGGAAAATAACTAAATGACTAATTTGTCTAGTGTGAATTCTATTTTAAAAGGGTAAAAAAGGCAAACGATATTTCGCTAAGGGCCTTCGTGCTTTTAATATAGTATAGATTAAAATATGTCAAAATCTGAATTATTTAAAAAAAAATGTATCTAGTAAATTATTCTTAGGAAATTTATTTATCTTCTCAAGTATTTTGATGCAAAATTACTTGTAACTCATAATATTATGCATGCCGCTTATGTCGCTTTAAATTAATACTAGTCAGTTAGAAAGTAGTCTAAAAGCAACCAAAAATAGTGGACTATCAAAAAACTTCAACAACAAGTTATTTTGTATAAATAAGTAATGGATTTAAATTATATGTAATGAAAATATAATTTATTCTGTTATAATATCTTATTTAACGCTTATTAGCTATCATATTATTAATTAATGTTATTAAATAGAGTAATTTTATAATTATTTTTTAATTGATCTGATTGTATAAAATCATATTTACATAATGCATAAAATTCCTACAAACTATAATAATGGTCTTGCAATTTAAGCTTTCAACATCTCCAATCAACAACTAACCAATAATACTCCGAAAAGAGCTTTACTTCATTATTCGTCAAAAAGTCTCTATTGTGTTAGAAGTACGTGGTCCGACCCGAGATATTTTAGCAAAACACAATAGAGATTTTTTTTAGCAAACATGAAAATGTTAATTCTACAACTAGTTTTGCATCAAATAAGCGTTATTTTTAATTCACATATTTATTTTAAATGACTAGTATTAATTTAAAGCAACATAAGCGGCATTCATAAGATGAACTACAAGTAGTTTTGCATCAAAATACTTGAGAAGATAAACAATTTTCCTAGCAATAATTTATTAGATAATTTAAAAAAAAATAACTCAGATTTCGATATATTTTAATTATGATAAAAGTACAAGATTTTGCAAATGAAAATAAACTCAAACATTAGCAACCAATAACACAACAAAAATAAAATTTGTTAATTGTGAAAACGATAACATTTGCTAATTTTTTTTTAATAACATGCAATAATAATGCGAAATTTAAAAAAAAAAATTGGCTATTTTTCAAAAACTGGCCATTTTTTAAAAAATAAATTTAATAGAAATTCGCAGTATAAATCTGCGAAATGCACTAACGGTCGTTAGTGCATTTCGCAGTATTATACTGCGAAATGGGTATTTAGGTATTTTTTTTTTACGTTTAAAATGGTATTTTTTGTTTATTTGGGTGTTATTTCGGTTCCGGACTCGTTAGATGTGTAATGAAAATGAAATGAGGGGTTTTGGGTCATGGGGCAATCGGGTCGGGTCGATTTGTAGGTTGGGGCATGGGTATGGGCTGGTTTTGGGGTAAATTTGGATTGGGTTTGATTGATTTAATGTGAAAGATGGCCCAAATGTGATTTCCTCTTAATATTGTGCTATTTTCCTTTTCTTTTATTTCCTTAAAAATTCTAAAAAAAATACAACCTAGATTAATTCTTGATCAAATTATCCCAAAAATACTAATTGACTCTAACTAGTCATTATCACAAATAATTAGATATCGAATTAAAAGAAAATCACATAATTCAACACTAAACACAAAAAATGCAAAAAATACATTATTTTTTATGATTTTCATTTTCTTGTAAAACAATCTTAATTGCGAACTTGAATCTTATATACAAATACAACATATTTTTGTATATTATATTTATTTAACCAAATAAATATGCAAAGATAAAAATGCAACCAATACAAGAAAATAACACAAAATTCACAACCATTGCAAGCAAACTAAAAATTATTTTATTTTGAATCTTTGAGAGTATTTCTCTTATAGGGCAAAATCACGTGGTCACAATACCTGGTAAAGAGCATCACTTTGTAAAAGACTCTTGTGGCCAACCTCTTGGTATTTGGCAACCTGATTTTCCTGTGCTGCACCGTTCTCAGCCATGTTAAATTCTTGAGTTTTTAACACTTGGAACTTCTGCTCTCATTTTCTTTAGCTTTTCTCGTTTGTTTTATTTTCTTTCTCTTAATTTCCTTTCCTTTGGTTTCTGATTTCTTGAAGGAACGGAATGGAAATATATATACTATACTATATAAGGATAATGGATGCTAGGTGTCTGAATTTGACTATACCAAGTAAGGCTTGCATGAACAGAGGCAGCCCACCAACTAGGCAAAAAGTTGGTGAGATTTATTCATAAGAAATACTAGGTAGTTCACGAGTTCAATTTCTATATAAGAAAAAGAAAAACATACTACTTTTAAGGTCAAAAGCCCTTGTGTCCTGACTTTATTCATCTCTTTGAATAGGACACAACTGCTTATCCATATTTAGGAACTTGGAACAAAGTTGTTTGCCAAATTAATTGGACAAATGGAAGAAGCTGTAAGTTGGAGAACTATGTGTTACTCTTTAGTTGATAAGTTTAGCAGAGAACAAGCAGATACGACAATCACTCTATAAGTAATTCCTGAAAAGAATGAAGGGAAATCAGTAGCATGTTCTCTGATTTTATAGGTGAAAACCGACTAGTGTTATATTACAATCAGTAGCAGAAAAAAAATATCATAAAAAAAAGCAGATAGCAGAAGCAAAAGCAAAAGAAGAAGCAACAGAAGCAAAAGAAGAAGTAGAATTAGCAATAGCAGAAACAACAATAGCAGAAGAAGCAGAGGAAACAAAATAAGAAGAAGAAGCAGTAGCAGAAGAAGAAAAGTCAAAAATAGCAGATGAAGCAGTAGCAAAAAAAAAACAACAAAAACGGAAGAAGAAGCAGAAGTAGCAATAGCAAAAGAAAGTACATTTGTCCCCTCTTTCATCCGATAAGTAATACAGCGCCCATTGGTCCATCGGTATGCCATTGGGAACGTTCTTGATGATATCTTCTTTAATTAATAATGGATCGTCAGCCTCCTTCCATAGTTTTAGCCTGTACTCCCTCCACTTTTTGTTAATGGAACTGTTAAGCCATCCCTTTGCCTTTTGTTGATCAATCGTAAAAATAAACGAGGCTTCACAAATATAAAGTAAGTTAATTTACTACAGTTTTACATATACAACTAAAAGATACAAACTAAACAAAAAGAATTTAAATGGCATTACCACTATTATATCATTAAAAACACGGTCCAGAAAAGATTTGGGCATAGATTGCCATTTCTCCAAGCCAATAGGAAAGTCCATAGGATTTGTTGCTAGCTGCCCTAAAACTCCAGCAATTAGGCCAGCCGATTTCCCAATTGCTGCATCATATTCATCAAATTCTACAATTATACGCAATCCTTTATCCAAGTTATGGACATCCATAACCTTCAATCTAATTGTTTTTGTTACTTGATGTTTATCTACAACAAAATAAAGTCAAGTTAAAACATTAAATACAACTAAAAGATACAAACTAAACAGAAAGAATTTAAATGGCATTACCACTATTATATCATTAAAAACACGGTCCAGAAAAGATTTGGGCATAGATTGCCATTTCTCAAAGCCAATGGGAAAGTCCATAGGATTTGTTGCTAGCTGCCCTAAAACTCCAGCAATTAGGCCAGCCGATTTCCCAATTGCTGCATCATATTCATCAAATTCTACAATTATACGCAATCCTTTATCCAAGTTATGGACATCCATAACCTTCAATCTAATTGTTTTTGTTACTTGATGTTTATCTACAACAAAATAAAGTGAAGTTAAAATATTAAACGAGGAAAACAAAAAGAATACTCAATCACTTGAAATTTATGTGTTCCTATAACATCGACAAACCAATGAGGCTCTTCATTGTCAGTACTATGTCCAGTTTGTCGTGAAGAGACTGCACCAGATGATGAAGATGGAACGGCGGGCTAAGAAGATACTCCATCAGATGATGAAGATGATACAACATGTTGCGAAGAGATTCCATCATATGATGATGGAACACTGTGTTGCGAAGAGACCCCATCAACTGAAATAACAGGCAATGTAGAATGTAAAGAGACTCCATAAGATGTTGAAGATGAAGCTTGAGCCTGTGATGACTCCCTCAGAACAAGTGAAGATTTCTCTTTGACTAATTTGAAAAGCCATTGCCAACTTAATTAACATGAAAATTCACATCACTTCTACATTAATTAATTATGAACGCAAACTCATATTGCAACAAATGTGGAATTTTCACTGAAAAAAATGTATTGAGTTCAGGATCACCCCTTTTTCTAGTCGACATTACAATATATAAAATGATAAATTGAAAATGAAACACTGAAGTTTTTTTGTACTCTTACACTATACATTTATTAACATTTATACTAAGATTTGAGCACTTTATACAAACAAAAATTACTCCGATTTTAGTATTTGCTACTACATTGAAAAGCGTGATCTTTTTTTTTTGGTCAACAATTTAAAATTGTTGACAGTTAAGTTGCAATAGAAGGAATATATGGCAGTTTCACATTGTGCAAGATCCAAATTTATTCCTTTTAGCCCTTTGACCAATCAACACGCACCCCCATGATGCTGAACATAGGTGCTTAAAATTTATAAAACGGTTCAAATAGTAGCCCAGACAGACGCCAAATTAGAGTGATTTTTCCTGTGAAAAGAGAAATATTCCAACTAGTAGTATTTATAAGTTATTAAATGCACAAAATTCATTTCACCTGGAACTTCGTCAGCTGAAAGGATCGGTTTTAATAAGCTCTCGGTTTCAACTATCTGCTAAGAGACATAAAAAATTAGAGAAAAAAATTGACAACTCAAAGATTATGAACTGATATTGGGTAAAGGGCACATATATATTATTTTCATTTGCAGTGTCAGACTTTGTAAATGAGTACAGTATAGTGACATTGAAAAAAAAAATGCTGGTCATTTGAAGTTTCTACAAGAATAAAAACATAAACGCCAATCTAGTCATAAAATAGAAAGAAGCTAAAACTTGAACATCAACTATGTTCAAAAGAACAGAAGAAGCAGGACATAGTTGTGCAAAACTTAAAAAGAATAAATATTTGACATACTCAGTAAACGAGAAGAAGAAGCTGGATCTAGTTATACAAAAGTAATTGATGTCAACCCTGTTCAGAATAAAGAAGTAGAACACCAAAGAACATTGGAGTCTCCTCGACTGGAATAGTATATTTTCAGCTACTAATGATGATACTGCTAACTTGTGGGCCACAGAAGTCTGTTCGATGTCTGTTATACCATTACTTTGTAGTGTATGCATACTAGTCTGGACACTAAACAACGATAACGACGACGACAACGACAACAACAACTAAGCTCGTCGACTATATGAATCCACAATGGCAATGTTGGTCCAAATAAGCTCACCCCATTGTATTACTATTATTTAAAAATGAAAAAGCAATAGAACTTCTCTATTTTATCTACATGCACATAAATCATTCATCAGAACTAAAAGATCGTTGTAACCTGAACCTGAAGTGCTAGTAAGTAATATATAATCATAACTAATATATAGTTGGCATGGCTACAACAGAAGCTTAAGCTTACGAGTAAGATATTAAGTAATTGGTCTAGAAATGACATTGGTGATGTGTATCAATATGTTAGGGAATAGCAGGATAAGATTCAGGCACCTAAGGAAATTTAATCGATCAATAACACTAAGCAGAACAGGGAGGAGCTAAACAAAGCTCAAGCTAAGTATATTAACTGAATGACTAACAAGAATCTCTTCTTATATAAAAAGCTCAAGTTTAGTGGTATGATTGAAGGATATTGTAACAATAAATAGTTTTATAGTATTATCAAAGACAAAAGATGGCTAATATTAGCAATAACAACTGACCAAATTTAAGAATCATAGAGAAAAATGGATTACAGGGATACGTGCATGCAAAAGAATTAATCAATCTACCTTTTAATAAAAAGAAATCTACTCAAAAGATAGGACAAAATTAAACTGATATTTTACTGTCGACGTCGATCCCAATAGCTTCACCAACAATTTTTGATCTCTAGGCTACATATCAAGCCCATATATAATATTTAGAATAATATTAGCAATAACAACAAATTAAAATATCAAAATTAAGTGCATGCAATCAACATACTGTCACGACCCCAAACCCGGTCGTGATGGCGCCCAACACACTGCTAGGCCAAACCAATCAACAACAATTTCGGAGCTACGAGCTCTCTTTATCCAATTTAGAAATAACAATTATAAACCAACAGTAATGAAAATATCAAACCAGGGAACCAAGTCCCAAACAGTATAACACCCCAAAGACCGAGGGGTCAAGAGTCATGAGCCTCTACTGATAACGTGCGTGTAATAATGGTTTACAAGATACCAAGTGCGGAAAGAAATAGCAAATACAAAATCAAAAGACAGTAGAAAGGAATATCGGGTCCTGCGGACTCTGCAGCTATCCCAAGAACCTCTAAAGTCAATAACACACGCTCGAAGCATATCCTCGAAAATCTGAATAGTACTTTCGGACTGTGCATCCGTCTGAGGATGAAATAATGTGTTCAACTTGACCCGAGTAGATAAGAAATCCACAATAAAGCACTATGTAAAGTGTTGATACCCAATTTTGTCCTACCTTTCTTCTAATTAATTTTCTGGTGCTCCCTAGTCATTAATAATCTAATGCTCTATTTTAAATATTTGTTACCTTCTATTACTATTATTGTTATAGTTATTGGAATGATTATTATTATTATTATTATTATTATTATTATTATTATTATTATTATTATTATTATTCTATTATCATTATTATTATTATCTACTACTATTGTTGCTATAATAATGTCTTAGTACAATTAACATTAATATAAATATAATTATTATTGGGTTGGTTTAATATATAATATTGTATATGATCTAAGTTTTTCTTTTAGTGATTTTGCGCGCTCGATCCTTTTAAAAAAAAAATTGTTCTCATAAATAATAGCATGCTTTGTTTATTACAAAAATAATAGATTATATTAAATAATGTTATATATATATGCACACGCGTGTGTGTGTGTGTGATGCACGTAAAATACACATTATATAAAATAATATATAGTACTATATTATACACATTATATACTACTAATATTTTTGGAGTTTCGTCGAGTTTTGAAAGATATGTTTAAGTTTTTGGTTACTATTTTAAAATGGTTATAGTTAAAGGATTATAAAGTATCAAGAATAATTTAAAGTGGATATAAAATCATGCCAATAGGTTTGTATAATTGATACGATGAAATATTTTCAAGTTGTTTATAAATACATGATTTTAATTTTAATCCATATACAACTTCACTTCACGTAATTTTCTTTTATTTTTATTTTTTATTTTTATTTATTTATTTATGTTTTGATATATTTGTTTTACTGCTAAAATATGTATTTATTTATTATTATATATTTATGAAATTTTTAATGGGTCTAAGTTGTTAAGATATGGGAGCAAAATTAAATTAATTTTAAGAAGGAAAGAGACCATGAAAATTCAGCCCAATTCCATATCATTGCCCTAATCAGGCCCAATTAGCCAAATAATCTGCTCCATAGCTTGTCAATGGGTCTATTTTGAAATACTCTAGAAGGCTAATCTCAGCCATTAATCATATTTGATCCAACGGCCTAGACTATTCCATCATAAGGCATAATTCTAAAGCCCTAGTTTCTTTCATCTCTTTTCCCACACGCCTCTCTTCACCCCCTTACCTCTTTCATGCCAACATTCAAACTCCATCTACCATAGACAAAGCTTGTCTCTCTATTTTGGTGTAAATTATCTTTTCTCTCCATCTTATCACCTTAGACATTTTGTCTCTTTATCCTCAATGTATCTTCAACTGATTTGGTCAACAAAAGAGCCAAAAGAACCTTTTCAGAAAATCAGATTTGGGGAAACGGCTCCTTCAAGATCCCAACCCGTGACCTCTCTGATTTGGATTTAAATTTCAAATCAAAACTCAAGTTCCATCTATAAATATGCCCAAAAGTTTTCAGTCGAGGAAAAAAAAAAAAGCTTGAACACGGTGAAAACCAGTCTTGAATCATCAAAATTCCCCAACTCGTATCTTTTGCTTCAATTTACATTCAAGTTCTAAATATCATTTTACTGGTGGAGGAGTAGTGGGTCTGAGGCCTCTAAACCCCCGTTCACTGCACCACAAGAGGTAAATTTGATTCCATTCTATTTTATTTTTGTTATTGGTAAATTATTGTATTTTGGAAAATTATGTCTTAGGATCTTTGTAATACAAAGGTATTATTTATGCTTGTAGGTTCTTTTCTGTTATGAATTTCGAGTAGCAGTCATTAGAAGAAAAAAATGCTTTGCTCCTCTGTCATATAAATGTGACAATAAAGTTGTCCCTTTTAGAAGCCATGTCTCAGGCACATATATAATTTTATGTATTATAAAGCTTAGCTACAAAATTGGTGCTAGAAAAATTCATATTGTTTGGGACCACTGTGTAGTTTCAATATTAGAACGAGTATGATATGGTAATATAATCTTAAAGGATACATGCTTAGATTTCCTTATCAAATATACAGTAGGAAAGTCATATTTCTTGCAAATTGGTATTTGCATTTTTATAGTCTATAAGACACCATGACTATGGAAAATTTATCTTTCTTTTACATGAATTAATTAGAATACATATGGGAAATATTGCTATAAAGTTCTTGATAAGTTCAAATGTTAATTTGGAGTTCAAGTTGAGTAATTAGTTTAAATATTTTATTCCATTTGGTTGTGTATATTCTGTTAAGTTGATAGATTAAGTACAATTCTACTATTTTGTAAATCTTGGTAACATATTTAAAGTCTCGCCCCTGTTCGATGTTGTATATGTTATAGCCATGTCTGAAAGTCATATTTTTATAATTTTAAGTAAAGAAGATATGTCAATGTATGGTATCCTCACATTGTAAAACATTTGCTCATATGTCTAAGTCTCACGTTCAAAAGATATGGTTAGCTTATCTTCTTATAACTATTTTACTATCCAAATATCAGATACTCTTAAGGATTATCTTGAACATGTCTACATATATCATGATAGTGTGGAGCACTAATAATGGTTACCTTGATGATGTAGGAATGCCTACACGATACATTTGATTATGACAATATGAGTATCTATAGCCTGCTTTAGTCTTCTTCTTTTGTTTCCTATTTGATCTCTGTTAAAATAAGATTTTGTCCTTCTAATTGTTTTCTTTCTCTTTGTTTTACATGACATACCGGGGCCGACGAGTTTCATGGTGAGACTCAACGATGCCGCTGCTGCATAGAGACTGCACATCCTCATCTTTTCCACTTCTTACGTCATATGCCTATAAATACAGAAGAGAAAAATCTTCTGGGAGTTCAACATGGCTCTTAAACATTCCTTTCTGCTTCACTTATTTACTTGTTTATTGTGTGATTAATCAGTTTTATCCTTTAGTTATGTTATTAACAAGTTTTATCCTTTCGCTGTGTGAGTGTTCGTTAAGGTATAAATTTACTATATAATCATAGTCAAGTCTTAAGTGGTGAATATTTTATTTTGTTTTGTAATAAAAGTATTCTATCACATAGTACTTGCGCCTAATTCAAACTCTTCTGGAATCACACATGCGTCAAATACTAAGAGTTAAGCCTGCTAAGTTATTATAAAATCAACTATGGCTTTAAAATTTCTTCTTTTCGCTCTACCAACTTTATGAAATTGACAACTCTGCTTTATATGAAATTTTTTAAAGAACTGAAGCTAATAGTATTTCTAGCACATCGAAGTTGTCGTTTTTTTCTTTCCCTGTTTCAAATATTCAAGATGGCATTTTATTACTTTCCTTAAAGACATCTTGAACTAATAGTTACTTGTTTGATATTTCATGTTTGGAGTCAACAGGTTAAGAAAAGATTTGCTTTGGGATAATATTGAAACGAGAGCTCATTGCTAGTTTAAGAATTTACATTATCTCAAATCCTAATTAAGAATTCAAGTGCATTGCTGTTTGAATGCAAACTTAACGTTACAATGCTTATTTTATAAACATCTAGTCAATTCTTTAACCCTTTTAGGAATTAATATATTCTTTCTTTTAACATTACAATACATAGCCTTAATTAATTGAAGTCCGGCCGGTTAACCATTTTTATGGATCTTAAAGGGTGCCTTAAAAACCTTCCTTTAGATTAATTGAACTCTTACCTAGAATCTTTTGGTTAAGTAGACCATTAACAGAGTTGTATTTTAATTAATTTAGGTGTCCTAATTCACCATAAAATAATTAGGTGGCGACTTTTTAACCTTAATCAAACTCGAAATCGCCTATATGTTGTACCTTATTCTAACCAGTTTAAAATGGGGTATAACAGCTTGGCGACTCTGCTGGGGAACTTAGGTTCAGACCATAACGGGCTTAGTTAAAATTAAGGCTTGTGTGTTATCTATGTGGCTATATAAATTGTTTTACATATTATATGTTTTCTTATAACTTTATGTGTTACAACTTTTATATAATTGTCATTCCGTTTCACTTCCTCCACTTTTGGAAAACTCACACCGAGCACACACCTAGCGGTTACGCGATTCGCGGCCGTGCACTTTTTCAAAAAAATATACCTTTTAGGGAAAAGTTTGTGGGTAAGTCGATCAGCGGTGCAATCGATAGTCACAACTTTTCACTCTCAAGTTGTCCGCTTGGGAGAAGACCAGTCTAGAAAACCTACTCTTAGCCGACCTAGGATAGAGCTAAACCAAATCCCTTATTAGGAGCATGCATCACGCAACCTTAGGAGGCTTAATACCCTAGGTGTATTAAGTCCATTAGTTAGCCTTATCCAAATGTCCAAGCGAGGTTTATAACCCCGAGTGACACCTATTCATCCTTTATGTGCATCATTTGAAAGATAAACATACCGATTATGTTGACCACTTACTCCTAATCGGAAAACAGGTATCATCAATGAAAGTTTATTTTGGATGTAATTAAGGAGCAACGGAATGATAGATAATGGTGTATTTATCTCTCAAATTTTCGCTAGGCCTACCTCTGGCACAAAGAGGTCACGTGCATACCAGGACACGCTTAACATTGCTTGACTTGTTTGTTATTACATGATTTATTTGTTATGTGATATATTTGCTTTTAAATTTAATCACCGCTTACTAACATTGCCTTTATTTTTCTTTTTAGAGGTTTTTCTATTTTATTACTCCCCAAGGTTGATTTGTGTTGACTGCGAACTGGCCGAACACCCGTACTTCACTAGATCGAAGGCACGAGCAGCTACCAACATGACTGGGTCAAACACACCTAACATGACAGGCTTGGGACTTGTCACTGTTCAACGAGACGAACCCGAGACTTCGGACGGAAGGGAGGTTACCCTTCGTGATGAACACATCGCCCAGTTGTCGCAACAAGTGGCTAACCTGCAAGGTGAAATTGAACGGCTGCGGAACCTTACCAATCTTTCTATTAGCCTCAACACACCACTTCCTGAAGAAAGGACAAATGCACCTATCCCGCCACCTTTCCCATCTTTTGACTCATCTATCCCGGAACACCTTCCACCAAACCCTCCACTTCACAACAACAAGCAAACATCCACTAACGCACATGTTAACCCGCAACAAGCCAACCCATCGAATTTTACCACATCATATGTTTCCCAACCATCACCAGCCCAAAGCACCCCGCTAACCCAAAATCACCATGTAACGCAACACATACCAATAGCACACGCCGCTATTCCTAACATGCAGCATGTTCCACCGGTATATGTAGCGGAAGCACAACCTTTTACTACCTCTATGCCTCACCAACTTCACTCTGAAGTGTATCAATATCAGGAAGCAGAAAAAGATGTAAGGGCCAAAGCCGACGAACACATGGCAAAGGAGATTCGTGAGTTAAAGGAAGCATTCAAAAGTCTGAAAACCGTTAGGAGTATGGAAGGTTTGGAGTATGAAGATCTATGTGTTCATCCCGATGTTGATTTACCTACAGGATATAAAGTACCAAAATTTGACATGTTTGACGGAAAAGGAAACCCGCGAGCTCATTTGAGGTCATACTGTGATAAGTTAGTTGGAGTGGGAAAGGATGAAGCTATCAGGATGAAGCTTGTTTATAAGGAGTCTTACAGGGGAAGCCCTTGATTGGTACACAAGTCAAGACCCACAGAAATGGCGCAGTTGGAGTGTCATGGCACAAGAATTCATGGACAGATTCAGATTTAACACCGAGACCAACCTAGATAGATTCTATTTGATGACGTTGGAGAAGAAAACAACAGAATCCTTTAGAGAGTATGCCATGAGATGGAGGGCAGAAGCAACAAGAGTCCAACCCCCGATGGGAGAGGATGAGATGACAACTACTTTTATTCGATCTCAAACGGATGCAACATATTATGAGAGATTGATAAGTATGATGGGGCAGAAATTCTCGGAAGTTGTTAGGATGGGAGACGTTATAGAGGAAGGTCTCAAATCAGGAAAGATTACAAATTTGGCAGCACTACAAGCAACAAGTAAGGCGATCCAGTTAGGAAATATTGGAGGAGCAAGTAAGAAGAAGGAAAAAGAAGTATCCGCTGTTATGACCGTCCAAGATCGCAGGCCTAACCAAATGTTAACCTACCAAAACCCGTTACCCCAACCTTCATATTATAGCCCATACACCCAAACTCCTCAATCTTACTACCAACCTTCGCCCATTCCCTATCCTGTTTATAATGCTCAACCAACCTATTATCCACCCCGAGCACCAGCATACCAGAATCCACCATATTACCAACCCACATATCCACCTCAACCCCGCTACCAGTCACAAAACCGCCCAAATGCACCTAGACCTCGCCCGAGCTTTGAAAGAAAACCAGCCAAAACCTATACACCCCTAGCTGAACCTTTAGCCCAGTTGTATGAAAGGTTGAAAGCTGCAGGAGTACTCCAACCTGTCCCAGGAAGAGTTCCCGACCCCCTCCCAGGATGGTATGATGGGACCAAGCGTTGTGCATATCACTCTGGTGTGACCGGACATGACACAGAAAATTGCCTTACTCTCAAAGATAAGATAGAAGAGTTGATCAAATCAGGAACCATTCAGCTTAAGGGAGCTCCGCCGAATGTGAACAACAACCCTCTTCCAAATCACGATGATGTCGGTATTAACATGATATCTACTGACGAGGATTGGAATTTAGAAGGAACAATTGTACCAATTGAAGATGAGAAAAAGTCTATGTCATCTACCTTCATTGCTCCTGCCATCACAGTGCAGGTGCGAGCACCGATTCAGGTGGAAGTACTCCCTCCGAAACCCAGGGTCATGGCTCTAGTCGCTCAGACACCCTCATTTGAAACCAAAGCAATTCCTTGGGACTACCAGTCTGATATAAGGAACAAAGGAAAGGCAAAATTAGTTGTAGAAGTTGCTGCTGCTGCAGGTATGACAAGATCCGGTAGGTGTTATGTTCATGAAGAAGCATCACGAGGAACTTCAAGTAAGGACAACAACCAGAAGAAGTCCGTGACAGAAGCTGAAGTAGAAGAGTTTTGGAGAAAAATGCAGTGTAGCGGATACTCTGTTATAGACCAACTAAAGAAGACGCCGGCTCAAATTTCCCTCATGTCATTATTGATGAGTTCTGATAGCCACAGGAATGCTTTGGTAAAAGTACTCAATGAAGCATATGTACCAGCCGAGACAACTAGTGAACATTTGGAAACTATGGTGGCCCAAATTCTAGAATCCCACAAGATTTCTTTTCACGAGGATGAATTGCCGCCTGAAGGTCTAAGTCACAACAAAGCTTTGCATCTCACTGTCAAATGCAGTGACAAGTTTGTTTCAAAGGTTTTGATCGATAATGGTTCTGCTCTCAATATATGTCCTTTCACTACCCTCAAAGCCTTGGGAGTTGACATTGGGAAAGTTCGTGAAAGTCATGTGAATGTTAGAGCTTTCGATGGAGCGCAAAGGAGCGCCATTGGTGAAATTAACTTAGCATTGCAAATTGGGCCTGTGGAGTTTATTATTGAATTTCAAGTGTTAGACATATCTGCTACTTATAATCTACTGTTGGGAAGGCCGTGGATTCACATGGCTGGTGCAGTCCCTTCCACTTTGCACCAGAATATGAAGTTTGTGTGGAATCACCAGGAAGTTGTGATTCATGGAGAAGCAAGCAATCCCATCTACCCGGGGAATACGATCCCTGTCATTGAAAGTGTGGAAAGGCTGGATGGAGCCACTTTCCATATTGAAGAAATTGTAACTACTACTCGAGGTAAAGAGATAAAGTTGCCAAGTGTGCTCGTGATGGTGGCATCAGAGAATGTTGAAGAACGGTTTTGAGCCTGGTCAAGGACTTGGAGCAAGGTTGCATGGAATAGTAGAACCAATTCAGTTACCAGGGCATAACAACACCTTTGGCCTAGGGTACGAACCCACTCCGAAAGAATTCTCGGAGGCTCGTCTCAAGAAAAGTGACATTGTCCCTCCACAGCCTATCCCGCAGCTAATCCAGTCATTCCCCAAGACAGTTACTATTCATGATTTAGGTGAAGATGCTGAAGACGACCTCGTTGAATGAATCAGGAACCTATTCATTGCCGACTGCAACGTGATTTTGAAGGATTGCACCGAGGCGCCAACTATTTGGGATGCCGCACCTGGAGATGTTTTGAAAAATTGGACTTGTACCCCATCCCCGGTTCGCCGGGAATCTTGGTAGATGAATTATATTAGTACTTTTTAAAACAACACGATTCAAAATTGAGGCCTGAATCGTGTCTATGATTTTATGTTGTTTGCCTCGACCTTTTGGAAGCTTAAATGCAAAATCTGAATATGCCTTTTGTTTTACATCTAAATTTTTGCCTTTATTAATTTTCTTTCTTTTTATTTTATTTTTCAGCAAACAAATTAATAAAAATGCCGACACCGTAAATGTGACATGCAATGAAACAAGTGAACAAAATAACAAGCAAGATCTTGAAGAATATGAAGAAGATGTGCCGCCTGTAGAATTAACTAAAGAACTTGAGCAGTTTGAGAACAAGTCAAAACCAAATTTGGATGAAACAGAGCTTATAAATTTGGGAAATTCGGAGTCTATAAAAGAAACAAGAATCAGTGTCCATTTGACACCATCAGAAAAGGAAGAATATGTAGATCTTCTAAGAGAATACGTTGATGTGTTTGCTTGGTCATATGATGACATGCCTGGTTTGAGCACTAATATTGTTTCCCATAAGTTGCCAACGGATCCATCTTGTCCTCCGATAAAGCAAAAGACAAGAAAATTCAAAACAGACTTAAGTTTGAAGATCAAAGAAGAAGTCTCCAAGCAATTTAAGGCAAATGTCATCCGAGTCACGAAGTACCCCACCTGGTTGGCCAATATAGTACCAGTCCCAAAAAAGGATGGGAAGATCAGAATATGCGTGGATTATCGGGATCTCAACAAGGCTAGTCCAAAGGATGATTTCCCACTCCCAAATATCCACATACTCATTGACAATTGTGCAAAGCACGAGTTGCAGTCATTCGTTGATTGTTTTGCCGGTTACCACCAGATTTTGATGGATGAAGATGATGCTGAGAAGACAGCATTTATCACACCTATGGGGGTATGTTGTTATAGAGTGATGTCGTTTGGACTCAAGAATGCAGGTGCTACATACATGAGAGCTATGACAACTATTTTTCATGACATGATCCATAAAGAGATTGAGGTCTATGTGGACGACGTCATCATCAAATCACGAAAGAGTTCAGATCACTTGGTAGACTTGGAAAGTTCTTTGATAGGTTGCGGCGGTACAATCTGAAACTGAATCCCGCAAAGTGTGCATTCGGAGTTCCAGCTGGAAAACTATTAGGTTTCATTGTTAGTAGAAGGGGCATAGAGTTAGATCCTTCAAAGATAAAGGCTATCCAAGACCTGCCACCTCCAAAGAATCGGAAGGACGTGATGAGTTTCCTTGGTCGCCTTAACTACATCAGTCGTTTCATAGCCCAATCAACGGTGATTTGTGAGCCAATATTCAAGATGCTGAGGAAGGATGCCACTACCAAATGGACAGAAGAATGTCAACGATCTTTTGATAGAATCAAGGAATATTTATCTAACCCACCTGTGCTGGTACCTCCGGAACCGGGAAGGCCATTGTTGTTATACATGTCCGTGTCAGATAATGCATTTGGATGTGTTTTGGGGCAACACGATGAAACTGGGAGGAGGGAGCAAGCCATATACTACTTGAGCAAGAAGTTCACACCGTATGAAGCACGATATACTTTGTTGGAACGCACTTGTTGTGCCTTAACTTGGGTGGCACAAAAGTTAAGGCATTACTTGTCAGCGTACACCACTTTTCTTATTTCCAGGATGGACCCGCTCAAGTACATCTTTCAGAAACCCATGCCTACAGGAAAGCTAGCAAAGTGGCAGATTTTGCTAAGTGAATTTGACATCGTGTATGTTACTCAAAAAGCCATCAAAGGACAAGCTTTAGCTGACCATCTTGCAGAAAATCCTGTGGATGAAGAATACAAGCCACTTAGGACGTACTTCCCAGATGAAGAAGTATTATTTGCGGGAGAAGACATTTCAGAAGCATATTCTGGTTGGAGAATGTTCTTTGACGGAGCAGCAAACTTCAAAGGAGTCGGAGTTGGAGCAGTTTTAGTTTCAGAATCTGGACAGCATTATCCAATCTCAGCGAAACTTCGGTTTCCGTGCACCAACAACATGGCAGAATATGAGGCTTGTATACTTGGGCTTAGAATGGTTGTTGATATGAACATCCAAGAGTTGTTGGTTATAGGTGATTCAGACTTGCTGATTCATCAAGTACAAGGCGAATGGAACACAAAGAATACGAAAATCCTACCGTACTTACATTGTGTAAAGGGGTTGTGCAAGAAGTTTATCAAGGTGGACTTCAAGCATGTTCCAAGAGTTCAAAATGAGTTTGCAGATGCTTTGGCAACTTTGTCTTCAATGATTCAACATCCAGATAAAAACTATATTGATCCCATTAAGGTGAATGTGCAAGACCAACCAGCTTATTGTTTCCATGTGGATGAAGAGCCAGACGGAGAACCATGGTATTATGACATTAAGAGATATCTCAAGACAAGGGATTACCTTGAAGGAGCTACCAGTACCCAGAAGAGAACACTTAGGAGATTGGCAAATCACTTTTTCCTAAACGGCGAAATCCTATATAGGAGGACCCCAGATTTAGAAATGTTGAGGTGTGTAGATGCTAGAGAAGCAACCAAACCGATCGAAGAGATACATGCAGGGACATGTGGGCCTCACATGAATGGTTTTACTTTGGCAAAGAAAATTTTACGAGCAGGTTACTTTTGGATGACCATGGAAACGGATTGCATTCGTTTTGTACAGAAATGTCATCAGTGTCAGATTCATGGTGATTTGATTCGAGTCCCGCCAAATGAACTCAATGTAACGAGTTCCCCTTGGCCGTTTGCAGCTTGGGGCATGGACGTCATTGGCCCTATTGAGCCTGCCGCATCAAATGGGCATAGATTTATCTTGGTAGCTATTGATTATTTTACAAAGTGGGTAGAAGCCTCTTCTTACAAGTCAGTTACAAAGAAGGTGGTAGCAGATTTTGTCCGCAACAACATCATTTGCCGATTTGGAATTCCCGAGTCAATCATTACAAATAATGGAGCCAATCTCAATAGTGACTTGATGCAAGAAATATGTGATAAGTTCAAGATTACTCACCGAAATTCCACCCCCTACCGGCCTCAGATGAATGGAGCCGTTGAAGCGGCCAACAAGAATATTAAGAAGATATTGCGGAAGATGATTGATAACTACAGGCATTGGCATGAGAAACTACCATTTGCTCTCCTTGGATATCGCACTACAGTCAGGACATCAACTGGGGCAACACCTTATCTTCTAGTCTATGGAACTGAAGCCGTATTACCAGCGGAAGTTGAAATACCATCTTTGAGGGTCATCCAAGAAGCTGAGCTGAGCAATGCAGAATGGGTGAAGAATCGGTACGAACAACTAATGCTTATTGATGAGAAGAGAATGAATGCAGTTTGCCATGGTCAACTCTATCAAAACAGGATGGCCAGATCCTTCAACAAGAAAGTGAAACCAAGGCAGTTCAAACCGGGGCAATTGGTTTTGAAGCGCATATTCCCACACCAAAATGAAGCTAAAGGAAAGTTTGCACCAAATTGGCAAGGTCCCTACATGGTGCATCGAGTATTGACTGGAGGAGCACTGATTCTAGCAGAAATGGATGGAGAAGTGTGGCCCAAGCCTATAAACGCAGACGCAGTCAAGAGATACTACGTCTAGAGGCACATCTAGCAACCTCTTCCGTTTCTATGTAATGCTTCTTAATGTAAATGAACTACGTTTGACCTGATTCCCGTTTAAGAGGGGATACGTAGGCAGTCCTATGGGTTCGGTCTCATCATAATAAAAATTAATATTTCCCCAAATTGGAAACTGGGGCAGCTTTTGAAGGTGTTGTCATGAGGAGGCATCAGCCATCGGCAAAGGATGGTCAAGCAAGACGAATGACAGATTCCAGATGAGGACGTTCACTTTGTTTCACGAGCATGTCACAATGCAAAATTCGGCAACAACTTTATTTTATAAAAAATTATGCATACTTTATTTATTAAAATAGGATTTTTATCAAAATTTCTTAACTATTCGTTCGCCAAGATTCAGTGATGGGTGGAGGTAACAAGTCCAAACAAAGAGGGAAGTGCAAGATCATCAAAGTCCAGAGCATCAAAGTCAACACAAATCAACCTTCCCCCCAAACTCACAATTTTTCTTTGAGTGCGGATTTCAAGATAGAGGAAGCAGAAGAATTAATGACTGACATAAATATCAATGCCCTTCGTCGAGCGGTTTGAATTTCTTTTATAGAAAATTACACCTTTTGAATATTGATTATCCTTAAAATCCAAGTTTGAGATTCTTTCTAATGACAATTTTGGAATTTACAATATGTTTTTTTAAAAAAAAAAAAAAATACATTGTCACTACTTTTTAGCTACTAATTTTTTATAAATGCAAACTACATCGCATATAACTTCAAATATATTGCGCATTACTTTTAAATGCATCGCACCATTGCTTTCAAATGAATCGCAAATGCACTGCACCATTGCTTTCAAATGCACCGCAAATGCACCGCATCATTTCTTTCAAATGCGCCGCACCATTGATTTTAAATGCATCGCACTACTGCTTTAAATGCACTGCATCATTGCTTTAAATACACTGCAAATGCACTGCACCATTGCTTTCAAACGCACCGCACAAATGCTTTCAAATGCATTGCACCATTATTTTTCGAATGCACCATTGCTTGCAAATTGCATAATATGCTTTCATATGCACAACACTTTTGCTTTCAAAGGCACTGCAAATGCACCGCATAAATGCTTAAAAAATTATTATATCATTGCTTGCAAATGCACAATGCAAATGCTTTCAACTGCACCGCACCATTATTTCTAAATACGCCACACAAGGAATTTTATTACCATAAATCATCTGGCTCGGAGAGCCTCATCAGGTCATTTGGCTTAAACGCCTCAACTACTTCATCATTTGGCTTAAATGCCTCATTTTCATCAATCATTGGCTTAAATGCCTCATTTTTATCAATCATACATAAGTAATCGCTGAAAGGCACCACTTACATGAATCATTGGCTCGAAGCCTCATTTTATTAGTCATGATCAAATATTTTTAACATACTTGGCTTATTTTATGATAAATTAACGGCTTAGAGGTATTATTTTAATGAAATACGACTTCATATTTTTATATCTCGTTTACTAACAATTCTACCTAGCTTGTTGAGTTTAACAAGAGATATAGCACATCAAGTCGTGGATCATATCTAAGCAGTGAACTGGGGCAATTGCTGAAGGTGGAGTCAAACTCGTCAGCAAGAGGTCAAAGATATACTCCTATCTACATCCTTCCAAATTCGCGGATATGTAGACAATTCAAACACTTAGGCTTAGTCATATCCATCTTGACACTTATGTCCACACAATTTTATTCAAATTATCCCAGTTTATTTCAAATACCTTATCTCACTATAAATGCGATGCTAGGGCAGTTTCAAAGTCATCACCTACTTAAACTATAAGTGCCATGATTCTCTTAAAGCCCGAAATATGCAAATAACTCGAAAATTGGAGTTCGGCCATAACCTTATAGAATACCTTTCTTTTTGGAAATTATTTTGATCCTTCCTTAAGCATACCCGCCCTCAATAGGACATCTAGGCTCATTCGCCTTAATAGAACAACATGTAAGCCTACTTAAAATTGGACGTTCGATCGAAATGATTCCATTCCATAATTTTCCCAAACATCCATATCATCATCATTCTTTCAAGGGTGTACTTGTTGGCAAGGACAAAATTGGCTACTACATCAATTTCTTTGCCCGAAAACTCTTTCATCATTTCCGGTCAAAGAGGGGCAGCTGTTGATACCCAATTTTGTCCTACCTTTCTTCTAATTAATTTTCTGGTGCTCCCTAGTCATTAATAATCTAATGCTCTATTTTAAATATTTGTTACCTTCTATTACTATTATTGTTATAGTTATTGGAATGATTATTATTATTATTATTATTATTATTATTATTATTATTATTATTATTCTATTATCATTATTATTATTATCTACTACTATTGTTGCTATAATAATGTCTTAGTACAATTAACATTAATATAAATATAATTATTATTGGGTTGGTTTAATATATAATATTGTATATGATCTAAGTTTTTCTTTTAGTGATTTTGCGCGCTCGATCCTTTTAAAAAAAATTGTTCTCATAAATAATAGCATGCTTTGTTTATTACAAAAATAATAGATTATATTAAATAATGTTTATATATATATGCACACGCGTGTGTGTGTGTGTGATGCACGTAAAATACACATTATATAAAATAATATATAGTACTATATTATACACATTATATACTACTAATATTTTTGGAGTTTCGTCGAGTTTTGAAAGATATGTTTAAGTTTTTGGTTACTATTTTAAAATGGTTATAGTTAAAGGATTATAAAGTATCAAGAATAATTTAAAGTGGATATAAAATCATGCCAATAGGTTTGTATAATTGATACGATGAAATATTTTCAAGTTGTTTATAAATACATGATTTTAATTTTAATCCATATACAACTTCACTTCACATAATTTTCTTTTATTTTTATTTTTTATTTTTATTTATTTATTTATGTTTTGATATATTTGTTTTACTGCTAAAATATGTATTTATTTATTATTATATATTTATAAAATTTTTAATGGGTCTAAGTTGTTAAGATATGGGAGCAAAATTAAATTAATTTTAAGAAGGAAAGAGACCATGAAAATTCAGCCCAATTCCATATCATTGCCCTAATCAGGCCCAATTAGCCAAATAATCTGCTCCATAGCTTGTCAATGGGTCTATTTTGAAATACTCTAGAAGGCTAATCTCAGCCATTAATCATATTTGATCCAACGGCCTAGACTATTCCATCATAAGGCATAATTCTAAAGCCCTAGTTTCTTTCATCTCTTTTCCCACACGCCTCTCTTCACCCCCTTACCTCTTTCATGCCAACATTCAAACTCCATCTACCATAGACAAAGCTTGTCTCTCTATTTTGGTGTAAATTATCTTTTCTCTCCATCTTATCACCTTAGACATTTTGTCTCTTTATCCTCAATGTATCTTCAACTGATTTGGTCAACAAAAGAGCCAAAAGAATCTTTTCAGAAAATCAGATTTGGGGAAACGGCTCCTTCAAGATCCCAACCCGTGACCTCTCTGATTTGGATTTAAATTTCAAATCAAAACTCAAGTTCCATCTATAAATATGCCCAAAAGTTTTCAGTCGAGGAGAAAAAAAAAAGCTTGAACACGGTGAAAACCAGTCTTGAATCATCAAAATTCCCCAACTCGTATCTTTTGCTTCAATTTACATTCAAGTTCTAAATATCATTTTACTGGTGGAGGAGTAGTGGGTCTGAGGCCTCTAAACCCCCGTTCACTGCACCACAAGAGGTAAATTTGATTCCATTCTATTTTATTTTTGTTATTGGTAAATTATTGTATTTTGGAAAATTATGTCTTAGGATCTTTGTAATACAAAGGTATTATTTATGCTTGTAGGTTCTTTTCTGTTATGAATTTCGAGTAGCAGTCATTAGAAGAAAAAAATGCTTTGCTCCTCTGTCATATAAATGTGACAATAAAGTTGTCCCTTTTAGAAGCCATGTCTCAGGCACATATATAATTTCATGTATTATAAAGCTTAGCTACAAAATTGGTGCTAGAAAAATTCATATTGTTTGGGACCACTGTGTAGTTTCAATATTAGAACGAGTATGATATGGTAATATAATCTTAAAGGATACATGCTTAGATTTCCTTATCAAATATACAGTAGGAAAGTCATATTTCTTGCAAATTGGTATTTGCATTTTTATAGTCTATAAGACACCATGACTATGGAAAATTTATCTTTCTTTTACATGAATTAATTAGAATACATATGGGAAATATTGCTATAAAGTTCTTGATAAGTTCAAATGTTAATTTGGAGTTCAAGTTGAGTAATTAGTTTAAATATTTTATTCCATTTGGTTGTGTATATTCTGTTAAGTTGATAGATTAAGTACAATTCTACTATTTTGTAAATCTTGGTAACATATTTAAAGTCTCGCCCCTGTTCGATGTTGTATATGTTATAGCCATGTCTGAAAGTCATATTTTTATAATTTTAAGTAAAGAAGATATGTCAATGTATGGTATCCTCACATTGTAAAACATTTGCTCATATGTCTAAGTCTCACGTTCAAAAGATATGGTTAGCTTATCTTCTTATAACTATTTTACTATCCAAATATCAGATACTCTTAAGGATTATCTTGAACATGTCTACATATATCATGATAGTGTGGAGCACTAATAATGGTTACCTTGATGATGTAGGAATGCCTACACGATACATTTGATTATGACAATATGAGTATCTATAGCCTGCTTTAGTCTTCTTCTTTTGTTTCCTATTTGATCTCTGTTAAAATAAGATTTTGTCCTTCTAATTGTTTTCTTTCTCTTTGTTTTACATGACATACCGGGGCCGACGAGTTTCATGGTGAGACTCAACGATGCCGCTGCTGCATAGAGACTGCACATCCTCATCTTTTCCACTTCTTACGTCATATGCCTATAAATACAGAAGAGAAAAATCTTCTGGGAGTTCAACATGGCTCTTAAACATTCCTTTCTGCTTCACTTATTTACTTGTTTATTGTGTGATTAATCAGTTTTATCCTTTAGTTATGTTATTAACAAGTTTTATCCTTTCGCTGTGTGAGTGTTCGTTAAGGTATAAATTTACTATATAATCATAGTCAAGTCTTTAGTGGTGAATATTTTATTTTGTTTTGTAATAAAAGTATTCTATCACATAGTACTTGCGCCTAATTCAAACTCTTCTGGAATCACACATGCGTCAAATACTAAGAGTTAAGCCTGCTAAGTTATTATAAAATCAACTATGGCTTTAAAATTTCTTCTTTTCGCTCTACCAACTTTATGAAATTGACAACTCTGCTTTATATGAAATTTTTTAAAGAACTGAAGCTAATAGTATTTCTAGCACATCGAAGTTGTCGTTTTTTTCTTTCCCTGTTTCAAATATTCAAGATGGCATTTTATTACTTTCCTTAAAGACATCTTGAACTAATAGTTACTTGTTTGATATTTCATGTTTGGAGTCAACAGGTTAAGAAAAGATTTGCTTTGGGATAATATTGAAACGAGAGCTCATTGCTAGTTTAAGAAATCATTATCTCAAATCCTAATTAAGAATTCAAGTGCATTGCTGTTTGAATGCAAACTTAACGTTACAATGCTTATTTTATAAACATCTAGTCAATTCTTTAACCCTTTTAGGAATTAATATATTCTTTCTTTTAACATTACAATACATAGCCTTAATTAATTGAAGTCCGGCCGGTTAACCATTTTTATGGATCTTAAAGGGTGCCTTAAAAACCTTCCTTTAGATTAATTGAACTCTTACCTAGAATCTTTTGGTTAAGTAGACCATTAACAGAGTTGTATTTTAATTAATTTAGGTGTCCTAATTCACCATAAAATAATTAGGTGGCGACTTTTTAACCTTAATCAAACTCGAAATCGCCTATATGTTGTACCTTATTCTAACCAGTTTAAAATGGGGTATAACATAAAGCTGTAACCAATACCTTGTAACAGTTCAATATCAACAGTAGAATACCAACAAGTATCAATAACATAGTATAACAGCTAGCAGATGTAGATAAATGCAATGCAATACATGAAATGACCGCTACGGCGCGTAACACGATCCAATTTGGGTACCCGTGCTCACTGTGGGGGTTCAGACTCCGGAGGGGCTCCTACAACACAAGCTCAATATCATGAATATACGCTACGGCGTGCAGCCCAATCCACTACCAGTCAGCTAATATGCAAATGCAGCCTCGCATGCTCAAAAGTAGTTTTGAAAACTCTTTTATAATTTTTCAGTTGAAAACGGTATTTCAAAGTTCCAGAGATTGGAAAAATCATGATAACAGTAGTAGGTACAGACCGGTAGTAAAACTAGCATGTCAATATCACGGAACAATGATAACGATCCTCGCAGGATCCTAATAACTGGCTCACAGCCCATAAGTGTACTCAACCGTCCAAGAAGGAGGTTCAACGACTAAAGAGTAGCCAATATCACTATATAGTATGCAACCATCAGAGAAGGAGGTTCGACAGGTCAAGAATAGCCAATATCATAACCCAGTGCCAACAGGTCGGACTAAGCCATAGTCCCCAATCATAATCGACCCCGCACTCACAATAGAGTACGTGTCTCACCGCTATACAGCGTCACAAAGTGGTAAACCGGGGTTTCGAACCCGCTGGTCATCACCCACATTTATTACTCACCTCAATACGGCTCGACGACTAGTCCGTGATGCCCTTGCCACGAGAATCAAGCTCCGCACGCGTAGAATCTGATGAATCCCATTGAATTTCTCTTCAAAATCACCCAAATCGCCTTTTAAGCCGTGACCCAAATATTTTGAAATGTTTCTGAAATTTCTAACTTCTGATATAATTAACACTCTGCGATTTCCGCTTTTGCGGACCATTTCCGCCTCTGTGGAACCGCTTCCGTGACCAATTGGTCGCTTCTGCGAACCCAGGCCTAACTGGCCATTTCCGCTCCTGCGAGCCACGGACCCCATCTGCGCGTCCGCTCCAGCGGAATTTCCTCCGCTCCTACGGAACTTTCCGCTTCCGTGCCTCAGAGTCCGCTTCTGCGGACTCGCTTAAGCGGCCACATTTCCGCTCATGCGGATCCTTCACCCCTCGACCAAACTCCTCTTCTACGACACTCTTCCCGCAGCAGCGATGCCGCCTATGCGGACAAAGGTCCGCTCCTGCGAACCAGTACGCCCCTGTGCTCCCTCATCCACTCCTGCTGACTCGCCTCTACGGTCCCATTTCCGCAGGGGCGAAAACAACAGAACCAGCAACCAAAAACCTGCAATTTTCCATGTTTTTCTCCCGTTTAACCATCCGAAAATACCCCGAGGCCACTGGGACCTCATCCAAACATACCAACACATCCTAATACCTTATTCGAACTTGTTCCAATCCTCGAAACACGTCTAACAACATCAAAACTCGAAATTCACATCGGATTCAAGCCTAATTTCCTTAAAACTTTTCGAATTACACATTCGATAAAAAACCCGACCAACCGACGTTCGAATGACCAGAAAATTTGCGGACATATCCAAAATCACTTGACGAAGCTACAGAAATTGTCGAAATTCCATTCCTACCCCGGATCAAAATCTCACCTAATGTTCGGATTTCGCCAAAATTCAACCTTAGCCAATTCAAGCCTATTTCTACACCGGACCTCCGAATTCAATTCCGATCGCTCCCCTAAGTCACAAATCACCTCCCGAACTACACGAATCATCAGAATCCGATTTCGAGCAATCTAACTAAATAGTCAACTACAGGTTGACTTTCCACATTCAAGCTTCCTTCAAAAAGGCTATATGCCTCATTTTCAATCCAAATTCACTCCTAACTCACCTGATAGACTCTAACACCGATATAAAACATAAAACGCATAAATGTAGGGTAACAGAGTGGTAATTCTCGTGACGACGGACCGGGTCATCACATTCTCCCCCTCTTAAGCAAACGCTCATCCTCGAGCGGGTCAAGAAACATACCTGGAGACTCAAACAAGTGAGGATATCTGCTCCGCATCTTCCGCTAGATCTCCCAAGTGGCCTTCTCCACCGGTCGACCTCTCCACTGAACCTTAATTGATGCAATGTCCTTAGACCTCAATCTTCTCACCTGACGACCCAAAATAGCTATAGGCTCCACATCATAGGTCAAGTCATCATCAAGCTGAATAGTGCTAAAGTCCAACACATGCAACGGGTTGCCAACATACTTCCGGAGCATGGACACGTGAAACACTGGATGAACTCCCGATAGACTAGGTGGCAAAGCAAGCATATACGCCACCTCTACATCCTCCTGAGGATCTCAAAAGGGCCAATAAATCTCGGACTGAGCTTTCCTTTCTTCCTAAATCTCATGACGCCCATCATCGACGAAACCTTCAGCAAGACTTTCTCACCCACAGAATAAGACACATCTCGAACCTTCCGGTCCGCATAACTCTTCTGGCGCGATTGAGCTATGCGAATTCTCTCCTGAATAACCTTCACCCGATCTAAAGCATCCTGGACTAACTCTGTCCCTAATAACCTTGCCTCACCGGGCTCAAACCAACCAACTGGAAATCTACACCGTCTCCCATATAAAGCCACATACGGTGCCATCTGAATACTGGATTGGTAACTGTTGTTATAGGCAAACTCTGCAAGAGGCAATTAATCAGCCCACAAACCACCAAAGTCAATAACACAAGCTCTCAACATATCCTCCAAAATATGAATAGTACACTCGGACTGTCCGTCCGTCGGAGGATGGAATGCAGTACTCAACTCAACCCGGGAGCCCAACTCCCGCTGAAATGTCCTCCAGAACTGTGAAGTAAACTGTGTACCTCTGTCTAATATAATAGAAACTGGGACTCCATGCAATCTAACAATCTCCGGAATGAATATCTCAGCTAACCGCTCCGAGGAGTACGTAGTACACACAGGAATGAAGTGAGCCGACTTGGTCAGCCTATCCACAATTACCCAAACAGAATCAAACTTCCTCGCTGTCCGAGGGTGTCTAGTAACAAAGTCCATAGTGATCCTTTCCCACTTCCACTCGGGAATATCAATGCGCTGAAATACACCACCGGGCCTCTGATGCTCGTACTTAACCTGCTGACAGTTGAGGCACCGTGTACATGTCTGACAATGTCCATCTTCATCTTTCTCCACCAATAGTGCTGTTTCAAGTCTTGGTACATCTTCGCGGCTCCTGGATGGATAGAATACCGCGAGCTATGGGCCTCCTCCAGAATCAACTCACGAAGGCCATCAACATTGGGCATACATATCCGGCCCTGCATCCTCAATACACCGTCACTATCAATGGTGATATCTCTAGCATCATCATGTTGAACTCTATCCCTAAGGACAGCCAAGTGTGGATCATCATACTGGCGCTCACGAATACGATCATGTAAAGAAGACCGAGATACAACACAAGCCAACACCCTGCTCGGCTCTGAAATATCTAACCTCACTAGCCGATTGGCTAGCACCTGAACATCATAAGCAAATGATCTCTCCTCAGCTAGAATATATGCCAAGATCCCCATACCGACCGCCTTCCGGCTCAAAGCATCGGCCACCACATTGGCCTTCCCCGGATGATATAGAATATTAATGTCATAATCCTTAAGCAACTCAAGCCATCTCCGCTGTCTCAAATTAAGATCTTTCTGTTTGAACAAGTGCTGGAGACTACGACGATCGGTATACACCTCACAGGACACACCGTACAAATAATGCCTCCAAATCTTCAAGGCATGCACTATGGCAGCTAGCTCCAAATCATGAACAAGATAGTTCTTCTCATGTGGCTTCAACTGCCGAGAAGCATAAGCAATCACCTTACCTTCCTGCATCAACACACAACCTATCCCCACTCTCGAGGCATCACAATAAATACTATATGAACCTAAAGCTGATGGCAATCCTAACACTGGAGCTATGGTCAAAGCTGTCTTGAGCTTCTAAAAGCTCTCCTAGCACTCATCCGACCACACGAATGGTGCACCCTTCTGAGTCAATTTGGTCAAAGAAGAAGCAGTGGATGAAAATCCCTGAACAAATCGGCGATAATATCCCGCCAAGCCAAGAAAGCTCCTGATCTCTGTAGCTGAAGACGGTCTAGGCCAACTTTGCACTGCCTCTATCTTCTTTGAATCAACCTGAATACCATCACCAGACACCACATGTCCCAGAAATGCTACTGACTCGAGCCAAAACTCGCACTTGGAGAATTTAGCATATAGCTTCTCCTCCCTCATTCTCTGCAATACAATACTCAAATGCTGAGCATGCTTCTTCTGACTACAGGAGTAGACTAGGATGTCATCAATGAATCAATCACAAATGAATCCAAATAGGGTCTGAACACACTGTTCATCAGATGCATAAATGCTGCTGGGGCGTTGGTCAGCCCAAAAGACATCACAAGGAACTCATAGTGACTATACCTGGTCCTGAATGCAGTCTTCATAATGTCGGACTCTCTAATCTTCAGCTGATGGTAGACTGAACGAAGATCAATCTTAGAAAACACTCTCGCACCCTATAACTGATCAAACAAATCATCAATGCGCGGTAGAGGTTACTTGTTCTTCACTGTTACTTTGTTCAATTGCCTATAATCAATACACATCCGCATGAAACCATCTTTCTTTTTAACAAATAACACCGGCGCACCCCACGGGGATACACTAGGGTGGATGAAACCCTTATCCAGAAGCTCCTGAAGCTGCTCTTTCAGTTCTTTCAACTCAGTCGGCGCCATCCGATAAAGAGGAATGGATATGGGCTGAGTGCCCGGCACCAGGTCAATGCCAAAATCAATATCCCTATCCGGTAGCATGCCTGGCAGGTTTGAGGGGAATACATTTGGAAAATCCCTCACAACAGGTACAAAATAAATGCTGGGAGACTCAGCTCCCACATCTCTCACAAATGCTAAGTACGACAAACACCCCGTTTTAACCATTTTCGGAGCCTTCAAGAACGAAATGACACGGCTAGGGATGAAATCAGTCGAACCCCGCAACTCAATCTGAGAAATACCAGGAATGGACAACGTAACTGTCTTAGTATGACAGTCTAATATAGCATGGTACGGAGACAACCAGTCCATACCCAATATAACATCAAAGTCTACCATCCCCAACAATAATAGATCTGCCTGGGTCTCCAGACCCCCAATAGATATAACACAGGATCTATAGACATGATCCACAACAATCATATCACCCATGAGGGTGGATACATGAACAGGTAAATCAAGACTACCACGAGTCGCACCCAAATGATGTGCAAAGTAAGAGGACACGTATGAATATGTGGACCCCGGATCAAATAGAACAGAGGCATCTCTGTGACAGACAGAAATGATACCTCTAATCACTGCATCGGAGGCAACTGCATCACGCCTGTCGGGGAGTGCATAGAATCGTGCCTGACCTCCACTGGATCTCTCCTCACCTCTAGGGCGACCGCGAGAAGACTGACCTCCACCTCTACTAGCCTGAGATGGTACTGAAGAGGAGGGCTGATCCCTCTACTGAGCCTTGTCCCTACGGAGTCGAGGGCACTGTCTCCTCATGTGGCCAAACTCACCACACTCATCTCAAGCACCTGGCGCTGAAGAAGGGGACTGAAGGGAACCCCTCACCGCAGAAGAACCCTGGGCTGAAGAAGTAGGTGCTGCACTCTAGGCTGTAAGGGCACTAAGCGAAGACTGACCCTGCTGAAATCCCTGTTGACCATGACCATATGAACCTCCGCTCTGCTCAGGGCGGCCTGAATGAGATGGTCTAGATGAGCGACCCCTGCCCTGCTGGAAATGCCCTCTAGATGGAGCACCACTGAAGCTACCAGAACCACGAGGCCTCTTGGCCTCCCGCTTCTCCCTCTCTCGGTGACGATCCGCCTCAATGGTGTGTGCCATATCCACAACCTGCTCAAATGATGACGATAGAACTCTCTCTCTAGTCATGAGAATGCGGATGGAGTAGTGGAGGCCATCAATGAACCTCCTGATCCTCTCCCTATCAGTAGGGATCATCCATGTGGCATGCCTAGCCAACTGCATGAATCTAAGCTCATACTGGGTCGCTAACATGTCGCCCTAAACCAACCACTCAAACTGGCGACGAAGCTCCTCACGATGGGACTGGGGTATATAATTCACTAGGAAGAGAGTAGAAAACTGCTGCCATGTGAGAGGTGCTGCTCCTGTAGGCCTGCGCCTCTCAAACTCATCCCACCAATCAAATGCAGGACCAGTAAACTGAAAAGTAGTGAATGAAACCCCGATGGACTCAAGAATACCAGCTGTACGTAGCATCCTCTGAAAGTTATCTAAGAAACCCTAGGCATCCTCGCCCTCAGCACCACTGAAATGGGGTGGCTGGAGTCTGCCAAATCTCTCTAGACGACGTTGCTCGTCGTCGGGCATAGCCTGAACCATATGCTCTGGAGCTGGTGCAGCTGGAGGAATAACTGGTGCAAACACCTGAGCGGGGACTGCCTCTAGCGTCTGAATTCCCTGAACAACCTGCTCAGGTGTGTGAGCTACAGGGGTCTGCTGACCACCCCCTGTTTGAGATGTCGATGCAGTAGCGATAGCTGATACTACCTAAGCCAAACCGGAACACACCGATAATATCTTGGCAAGAGTCTCCTGAAGACCAGGAATAGCAATAGATACAGTTTGGGCCTGAACTGGGGCTACTGGAGCGTCAACCACTGGGGGCTGCTCCTGAACAGGTACAACGGGCGGGTCAGCTGGCACTGCCTCAGCTGCCCTACCTCTACCTCTAGCACGACCGCGCCCACGACCTCTAGCAGGTGGCAATGGAGGTCGTCCACCTCGTCCTGATGCTCGCGTTCTCTCCATCTGCGAATACAGAAGTTCAGTTCTTAGAACAACAAGATCGCACGATAGAGTTCAAGAAAAGTGAAGTGTTTCCTAAAGGTTCGCAGCCTCCCGAGGATAAGTACAGGCGCCCCCGTACCGATCCACAAGACTCTACTAACCGGCTCAAGACTCATGAGGCCTAGTAAACCTAGTCTCTCATACCAACTTGTCATGACCCCAAACCCGGTCATGATGGCGCCCAGTACACTGCTAGGCCAGCCCGACCAATCAACAACAATTTCGAAGCTATGAGCTCTCTTTATCCAATTTATACATAACAATTATAAACCAACAGTAATGAAAATATCAAACCAGGGAACCAAGTCCCAAACAGTACAACTCGCCAAAGACCGAGAGGTCAAGAGTCATGAGCCTCTACTGATAACGTGAGTGTAATAATGGTTTACAAGATACCAAGTGCGGAAAGAAATAGCAAATACAAAATCAAAAGACGGTAGAAAGGAATATCGGGTCCTGTAGACTCTGCAGCTACCTCGAATATCCTACAGAAGTCACCTCGAACATCTACCGGATCAGGACTGCTAAGAGGCTCCTGGATCAACACACAAGGTGCAGGGAGTAAAATGAGTATTGCCAGAATCAGTGGTAATAAACAGGGGTAAGACAACGTCGATAAGAAATGCACAATAAAGCATTATGTAAAGCTGTAACCAATACCCTGTAACAGTTCAATATCAACAGTAAAATACCAACAAGTATCAACAACATAGTTTAACAGCTAGCAGAGGTAGCTAAATGCAATGCAATGCATGAAATGACCGCTACGGCGCGTAGCCCGATCCAATTTGGGTACCCGTGCTCACTGTGGGGGTTAAGACTCTGGAGGGGCTCATACAGCCCAAGCACAATATCATGAATATACGCTGCAGCGTGCAGCTCGATCCACTACCAGTTAGTTAATATGCAAATGTAGGCTAGCAAGCTCAAAAGTAGTTTTGAAAACTCTTTTATCATTTTTCAGTTGAAAACAGTAAATGTCAAGTTCCAGAAATTGGATATATCATGATAACAGTAATAGCTATGGACTGGTAGTAAAACAAGCATGTCAATATCACAGAACAATGATAACGATCCTCACAGGATCCCAATAACTGGCTCACAGACCATAAGTGTACTCAACCATCCAAGAAGGAGGTTCAACGGCTTAAGAATAGCCAATATCACTATATGGTATGCAACCATCCGAGAAGGAGGTTAAACGGCTCAAGAATAGCCAATATCATAACACAGTGCCAACAGGTCGGACTAAGCCATAGTCCCCAATCACAATCGACCCCTCACTCACAAGAGAGTACGTGTCTCGCCGCTATACAGCGTCACAAAGTGGTATACCGGGGTTTCGAACCCGCTGGTCATCACCCACATCTATTACTCACCTCAATACGGCTCGACGACTAGTCCGCGATGCCCTTGCCATGAGAATCAAGCTCCGCACGCGTAGAATCTGATGAATCCCCTTGAATTTCTCTTCAATCGCCTCTTAAGCCGAGACCCAAATATTTTGAAATGTTTCTGAAATTTCTAACTTATGATATAATTAACCCTCTGCGATTTCCGCTTCTATGGACCATTTCCGCCTCTACGGAACCGCTTCCACGACCAATTGGTCGCTTCTGCGAACCCAGGCCTAACTGGCCATTTTCGCTCCTGCGAGCCACGGACCGCTTCTACGCGTCAGCTCCAGTGTAATTTCCTCCGCTCCTGTGGAATTTCCTCTTCCGCGCCTCAGAGTCCGTTTCTGCGGACTCGCTTAAGCGGCCACACTTCCGCTCCTGCGAATCCTTCACCCTGATGTGCCGGAGAGATTCAGCACAATTACATACATATTTGCTCTTATATTAGCTTGTTTCACTACAAAATGTAGTCCATACTTATGTGATTTTGTGATTTTACAGATAAAGAGGAAAAAAAGACCAAGTACTCAAAAATAGACGCAAAAAGATAAGAAAGAGGGCAAGTTGGGGCACAAGAGCAAATTTGCGGTCCAATCTGTGGTCGCAGACTGGATGTGCGGACCGCAAATTAAGCAACCAAATCGCATAACTAAACACTGAATGGAGCTGAAATGCACGACAAGAATGCGACGTACTTTGCGATCGCACATTCAACATGCGGTTCGCACTTCTGCCGCATAATCAACATGCGGACCGCAGAATGGTAATGCGACCAACATATCAAAAGCTAGGGTTCTTATCTGCGACGCCGCCTCTCAAGATTGCGGACCAAAGACCTGTTATGCGACAGATCTGTGGTCGTAAACGTGACCTGGAAGGGCAGACTTGTCCGCTTTTTGTCAGATCTTGGTCCCTCTATAAATAGCTTTTTAGAGTTTTATGTAAGGGGATCTTGTGCAGACTTTAGACTACACTCCAAGACTTTATTACTGATCTTTTTGGAAGCTTTTGGTTGAAGAATCTTTCACTTTGTAAGCATTTATGACATTTATTACATCTTGTGTTTTATATTTTAGCATGTGTGGCTAAGCTTAAATACTAAGGTTGTGAACCCTAAATGGGTGTTTTGTAAATGGGTGTTTAACATTGAATATATGCATAATGGTTGGTTGATATTTCTTCACTTCTCATTCTTCATTTATTATTGGTGGTTGCAAACACTAATTAAAGCCATTAAAGTTTTACCTTGCTTGGGAAAGTGGGTTAGATCTTGGAAGAAGTAAAGAACAAAAACTCGAGGCCTTACACTTCATTTAATAGAATCGCTTAGGGATAAGTGGGTTTTATTTGGCATTTATTGATTATTACAACTTGTGACTCTTAAACTTTTTGGAAAAAGTAAGAGAGGAAATACTACTCAAGTATTGGGAAATATTGGGTAGTTGCTTAGAAATCAATTGCATATCAAGAATCAACCATTAGTAATATATCATATTAACACCGATGGCATTACACTACATTTATGGGAACACAACCTTGGTCTAATCAATTCTCTAAATTATTGCATTAAGCATTTTCACTAGTTAAATATTCTAAATCAATCTTCACTCATACTATCACTCTTACACCATTTTCTAGGTTACTTCTAACGGAATAGATTCAAGATTTTAGTCGGGAAACACACTAATTCAAGTAATCAATTCACGCCTATTCCCTGTGGGATTCGACCCCAACCTAGGTGGGTTATTATATTTGACACCGACCGCCTTACACTAATTGTAAAAGTGTAATTTGAGCGTATCAAATTTTGGCGCCGTTGCCGCGGAATACGGTCTTGAAATTACTCATTAGTGTGTACTCTACTTGATATCTAATTCTATTCCATTACACTTTGCTTGTTTTGCTTGGTGTGGTAGGTTACAATGTCTGATTACGAGGACGAAAGGGAAGAGAATCCTTTTTGCAGATATCGATGAATATATTGATGACACAAATGCAATTGTACCGCTGCTATTAGTGCCTCAACATTTAAGGTGGATCATGGTCTAATCCTCATGCTCAAGCGGAAGGGTTTTTCAAGAATTCCATCGATGACGACCCACTCAACACTTGAGAAATTTTCTGGGAGTGTGTGCTATGCATAAACAAACCAATGTCTCAGAGGATGCCTTAAGGTTGAGATTTTTCAAGTATTCCTTGGGCGGTGAGGCTAGAAAGTGGCTTCAAAACTTGCCACCAAACTCAATCCGATCATGGCCTGAACTTGTCCGGACATTCTTAGCAAAATGGTTCCCACAAAGCAAGAAATCTAAGCTTAGAGATAAAATCTTTTTCTTTAAGCAACAACAAGGGGAGCACTTACACGAGGCGTGGGATCGCTTTAAACTATATTTGGTAAGGTCACCAAATCATGGATTCCCTGACTCAATTTTGCTTGAGAAATTTTACATGGGTCTTGATCTCATGAACCAAGCCATTGCAAAGATTGCGGCGGATGGATCTTTTATGGATAAGTCTTTTGCAAGAGTAACTCAAATCCTCGACAAGATGGCTAAACATAATCAAGCATGGCATTCTGAGGATGCATCCAGTGAAATATCTTATGGGTCTCCTTCTTTAACAAATTTGATCAAGGAAAACCAAGAGAGAGAACAAATCATTGCTGGGTTGGCCACTAATGTCTATGTGTTGACCACGATGTTTACAGAAAATCAACAAAGAAAGTCAACGTTGTCGAGGACATGCCATCCAATTCTAATGAAGATTTTGAAGAGGCGAATTATATCAACAACCCCCAAGGAGGAGGGTATCAAAGACAATACTATCAAGGTCAAGGAGCACAAAACCAATGGAGGCCAAACCCGCAAGGGCAAGGAAACCAATAGTGGAGGTATGACCAAGGTAGTTCACAACAAAGAAATTGGGGAAACAACAACAACAATTTTGCTAACCTTCTTCCAAAAGGACAACATTTGAACCAAGGGTCCTCAAGTGATTCAAAATTGGAAGCTATGCTAGAGAGAGTGCTACAAAATCAAGAAAAGTCTGATGCTTCATTGAGGAACATGACCAAAGTAGTTGGATCTCATACCGCTTCCATCCAAAAGTTGGAAATGCAAATGAGAGATCTCTCCAAGTAACAAAACCCCAAGCAAAAGGGAACACTACCTAGTGACACTATTGCAAACCCAAGAGGTAGTGGAAGTGGTCCAACCTCTCATGTCATGGCAATCACCACTAGGAGTGGAAAAGTGCTACGTGGAGAGAATGAACACATAGTTGAAGATGTGGAGACCAAACAAATGGTTGAGGGTGAAGAACAAGAGGTAATTGAAAAGCAAAAAGTTGTTGTGGTTGATAAACCCAAGGTCGTTGAAATTGAAAGAATTCCTGAAAAGGCTAGAGCACAACAAGAAGATCGAGAAGAGGAAAAGGAAAAAGGGAACGAGTCATCACAACCTCTTCCACCTATTCCTAGACCTCCCCCTCCTTTCCCTCAAAGGCTAGCAAGGAAGACGGATGATAGCAAGCTTGAAAAGTTCTACGATATTCTCAAATAATTGACAGTGAATATACTTTTCGTAGAAGCTTTTCAAGAAATGCCAGGGTTTGCCAAGTACTTGAAAGATCTGATCACTAAAAAGAAGACCTCAAAGCATGAGGTGGTAAGCATGACTCACAGGGTAAGCTCTATCATTGCTACAACCCCGGTTCAAAAGAAGGAGGATCCCGGAGCCTTTACTATACCTTGTACTATTGGGGCACGTGAATTTGCAAGAGCCTTATGTGACAATGGAGCTAGCATCAACTTAATACCACTAGCCATCTATAAGCAAGCGGGATTGGGTATGCCTAGACCAACAAGTATGAGATTGCAAATGGCCGATCGTTCCATCAAGCTACCGGTGGGTATTGTGGATGATGTACTAGTAAAAGTGGGGAAGTTTCATTTATCCTCGGAATTTGTGATTCTTGATTGTGCCGTGGATAAAGAGATTCCTATCATTTTGGGAAGACCATTCTTGGCTACAGGCCGAGCACTCATGGATTCTGAAAGAAATGAGATAAAGTTTCGGGTGAATAATGAAGAAGTCACTTTTCAAGCTAGCAAGGGCATGAAGCTACCCCACGAATATGAGAGCATCTCAATGATAGAAGCGGTAGATGAGGTGGAGGATGCCGTTGAAATGAAAATGGAAGAACAATGCCTTGGTGAGGCATTATCAGCAATCCTAGTAA
The DNA here is from genome assembly GCA_032618575.1 of Nicotiana noctiflora. Classification (NCBI taxonomy): domain Eukaryota; kingdom Viridiplantae; phylum Streptophyta; class Magnoliopsida; order Solanales; family Solanaceae; genus Nicotiana; species Nicotiana noctiflora. The sequence continues at coordinate 82,859 of JASVEL010003753.1, read as the reverse complement.
ATTTTGATGGGGAAAACATGGATGGGTACATAGAATCGGTGAATGCATCGGAGGGTCTTGGATCCTATACGTACAAGCCGGCAAAGATCTCTCTTGACTTAGAGAATAGAGATACACCCCCCGCCAAGCCATCAATCATTGAGCCACCTCAACTAGAGCTCAAACCACTCCCTTCGCATCTGAGGTATAAATTTCTTGGCTCTAATGATACTTTACCCGTAATTGTGTCTTCTTTGTTGAATGATGTGCAGGTAGATCAATTATTGGAAGTCCTAAGGGAGCACATGCAAGCAATTGGGTGGACAATCGCCGACATTTGTGGCATTCCCGCAGGAATTTGTGAACACAAAATCCAATTGGAAAATGACACCAAGCCAAGTGTGGAGCATCAAAAGAGACTAAATCCATCAATGCAGGAGGTGGTGAAAAAGGAAATTATCAAGTGGTTAGACGCCGGAGTTGACTACCCAATCGCCGATAGTTCTTGGGTGAGCCCAGTACAATGTGTGCCAAAGAAGGGGGCATAACCGTGATTGAAAATGAAAAAAATGAGCTCATCCCTACTAGAATGGTTACCGGGTGGAGAGTGTGCATGGATTATCGGAAACTCAACAATGCAACTTGCAAGGATCATTTCCCTATGCCTTTTATTGATCAAATGCTTGATCGACTAGCGGGAAGAGCCTTTTATTGCTTCCTTGATGGATACTCTGGCTACAACCAAATCAACATTGCGTTGGAAGATCAAGAGAAAACAACTTTCACTTGTCCTTATGGGACATTTGCTTTTAGCCGGATGCCATTTGGGTTGTGCAATGCTCCGGCGACCTTTCAAAGATGTATGATGTCAATATTTTCCGATATGGTGGAAGATTTTCTCGAAGTTTTTATGGATGACTTCTCGGTGGTTGGTGATTCCTTTGAGCATTGTCTTGCAAATCTTAGACAAGTGCTCAAGAGATGCAAAGAAACGAATCTTGTGCTAAATTGGAAAAAATGCCACTTCATGGTGGATGAAGGTATTGTGTTAGGGCATAAGATTTCTAAACATGGCATTGAAGTTGATCGGGCCAAGATCGAAATCATTTCTAAACTTCCTCCACCAAATTCAGTGAAAGGTGTTCGAAGCTTTCTGGGCCACGCCGGATTCTATCGGAGATTCATCAAGGATTTTTCCAAAATTTCACACCCAATGTGCAAGCTTCTTGAAAAGGATGCAAAATTCATGATTGATGACAAGTTCCTCAAAGCGTTCGAGGAATTAAAGTTGAGGCTTACCACGGCACCCATTATTGTCACTCCCGATTGGACTCTTCCTTTTGAACTCATGTGTGACGCCGGTGGTGTAGCAATTGGAGCAATGCTAGGTCAACGCCACAACAAGATACTTCATCCAGTCTACTATGCAAGTAAAACACTCAATGGGGCACAAATGAACTACACTGTCACTGAGCAAGAGCTTCTTGCCATTGTGTATGCTTTTGAAAAATTCCGGGCCTACTTGTTAGGGTCCAAGGTGGTAGTCTACACGGATCATGCGGCTCTTCGATATCTCATGGCAAAGAAAGATGCAAAGCCTAGACTAATTCGGTGGGTTCTCTTGTTGCAGGAATTTGACTTTGAAGTAAAAGATCGAAAAGGTACTCAAAATCAAGTTGCGGACCACTTGTCAAGGCTTGAGGAAGGAGGGAGACCTAAAGAAGAGCTTGACATAAATGATGCTTTCCCCGATGAGCATATATTGGCACTTTCCAACACCTTTGCTCCTTGGTATGCCGACATTGCAAATTACTTGGTAAGTGAGGTCATTCCGGAAGGGTTAGAACCTCATCAAAAGAAAACATTCTTGAGGGATTGTTGGCAATACTACTGGGAAGAGCTGTATTTGTTTCGCGTGTGTGCTGACAACATCACTCGGAGATGTGTACCGGAGGAAGAAATCATGCCAATACTAAAGGCATGTCATGACTCACCGGTTGGAGGCCATCATGGAGGGAATAGATCTGCTGCAAAGATTCTTGAATGTGGCTACTATTGGCCTTCCATCTATCATGATGCAAACCAATTTGCAAAAGCTTGTGAGCAATGCCAACGACAAGGTTCAATCTCCAAAAGGCATGAAATGCCTATGCAATATGTGTTGGAGATAGAAATCTTTGATGTATGGGGAATTGATTTCATGGGCCCCTTTGTGAGTTCCTATGGGATGACATATATTTTGGTGGTTGTGGACTACGTCTCAAAATGGGTTGAAGCCGTTGCCTTACCAAACAATGAGGCGAGGAGTGTAACCGCCTTTTTGAAGAAGAATATATTCACTCGGTTTGGCACTCCTAGAGCCATTCTTAGTGATGGGGGATCATACTTCTGCAACAAAGCATTCACAGGGTTACTTGAGAAATATGGGGTGAAACACAAGGTGGCTACACCATACCATCCGCAGTCGAGTGGTCAAGTTGAGGTCTCAAATTGAGAGATAAAGAGTATCCTAGCCAAGACTGTGAATGCCAACAGAACTGACTGGTCCAGAAGATTAGATGATGCATTGTGGGCCTACCGCACGGCCATCAAGACTCCTATTGGTACTTCTCCCTACAGACTCATTTTTGGGAAGGCATGCCATTTACCGGTTGAGTTGGAGCACAAGGCCATGTGGGCACTCAAGAAGCCAAATTTAGAATGGGCGGAAGCTGCAAACTTGAGATTGACGCAACTGAATGAACTAGAGGAATTTCGATTCCATGCATATGAGAGCGCAGCGGTCTACAAGAAGCGGATGAAATTTGTTCATGACAAAAAGATCTTGAAAAGAGAGTTCAAGACGGGCGACCTCGTCCTACTCTTCAACTCAAGATTAAAATTGTTCCCGAGCAAATTGAAATCGAAATGGTCCGGCCCCTTTAAAGTGGTTAGTATATCCCCATACGGAGCTGTAGAGTTAGAATCTACTGATGAGTCTCGGACATTCAAAGTAAATGGCCAACGAATCAAACACTACTTGGGTGTTGATGGTAAGAAGAAGGTGATAGAGCAGCTGGCTCTACAAGATGGACCTTGCCCGCCAAAAGGACGCAATTGGAGAAATTAGTCCCGTCGTGCCGCGACGTTAAATCAAGCGCTGCATGGGAGGCAACCCATGGGTGGTAACACCATCTTTAAATTTTGAATTTTCTTTGTTTATTTATTTCCTTAACATCTGCGAAGTGTAGGGAACCTAAACAGTGGTGATATTTGGTGGATGCACCAATGGACAGAAATGCAGAAGACGGAGGGTAGAAATGCGGTAGGAATGCGACCGCATAATTGATTTGCGGACCGCAAACCTACCGCAAACCTAACCAGTGAACCCTCTAATTTGGTAGCTGAAATGCGTCCATTATGCGGTTCGCATATTCGTTATGCGATCACACAATGGATCGCAAAAATGAGTCTGAGAAAGCTGTGCGTTGCAGCAACATGCGACCATTATGCAGACCGCAAATCATCTCTGCGATCGCATAATGATTCGCAGAATTGACGTCGAAACTCCCAGGTACGTTCCTAAAAGCCCTACATGACAGAATAAAAAAAAAGAAAGAAAGAAGAAAAGGACAAAGAAAACAAAGGCAAAAAGAACAAAAAAAAAGAAAAACAAAACACAAAACAAACAAACAACAAGTTCGAATCGGCTCATCAACAAACATCCTCCTGTAAATCAAGAGCATTCTCAACATCTGGTATGTCTGTTGTCTTCCACCTTCTCTATTGTTTAAATTTTTGGGAAATGGTTGTGGGCGTAATAGCATGGCTAGGGTAGTGTTGAATTAGACTTTGGGGAAGGAATTGGTTGAAGATTTGGGCACCCATGGAGTTGCCTGAGATATAGGTTGAACAAAGTGAACTGACTGCGTTTAGTTGCTCAGTTTGCGGTCCGCATGTTTACATTGCGAACCAAATTGTTGTCGCAAACCTAGCCCTAGGTCAGACGAAGACGACAACTTATGAGGTCACTATGCGATCGCATTATCACTTTGCGATCCTCAAAGTGACCGCATACCTGTCACCTTTGTAGCCTCCTCGAGCAGTGAAATCTGCGATCGAGTATGCAGTCGCATAATTGATTTGCGGTCCGCAAACTCAACGCAAAGTAAAATAGTGAACTGGGATATTTGCACTTTGCAAGAAGCCATTCTGCGATGACTATGCGGTCCGCATAACCGTTATGTGACCGCATATATCATCACATAATGGAATGGCACTTCATCTAAAAAACTTTTGCGACCACTTTGCGGTGCGCATTCCTGCTTTGCGATCGCAAAGTGCGTCACATTCTTGCTCTCAGTTAATTATTTCCCATTCTCTACCATCCTGACTATACTAACAATACTCCCTTTTGCAGACATGGCTCACAAACGACTTGCAAGTAAGCCTCGTGCTTCTAAAAGACAACGAGTGGACTCACCACAAACAGGAAATGACCAACCTGAGGAAGTAGACACCTAGCCTGCAGTGGACATACATGCTGAGGCAAGGAGAAAGTAGGTTGCGGAGGGACTTTCATATCATCTCCGCTGGGGTATTGAGGGATCGATGGATAAATATAAAGCCGAGCTTGAATGGAGAAATCTCCTCCCTGAGAAGCAATTGAGCCTAAATGGGCTTAAAGAAAAATATCCCCACATCCTTACCAACATCAAGCGGAGAAAATGGATGAGATTCACTGACCCTCCGGCCAAATATAACGAAGCCACTATTCGGGAGTTCTATGCTAATTATGGAGCTTCCAGGACCAAACAACATAAAAGACAAAGGATGTACCTCGACAAGGTGGAAGTTCGAGGTATCCCAGTCAAGTGCAGTGCGAAAGCCATAAACAAGTTATTGATCCCAGACTGGGACGGGGACACCTCCACATCTGAGTATAAAGCCAAATTTTCCAACAGAGAGAATGAAAGGAGCTGGATTGCGTCCGTCATCGCAACTGGAACCCCTGCATGGATACAAATGGGGAAAACGATTTATAAGGAGAGCTTCTCAAGGGAAGGGAGGTACTGGCTTGCATTTCTCGCATCCAGATTGATCCCAACGAATCATGAGACAGACATCGCCATCGAGAAGGCCCTCCTCATTGCTTGTATCATGCAGGGCGTTAAACTGAATGTGGGAGAAATAATTTTCCAAGAAATTGGGAGAAGAGCAATGCAAGATGCCACGTCTCTTCCGTTCTCGTCATTGATCACTACTTTGTGCCATGAGGCCCTAGTTCCTATTGACCTCCGAGATGCTACAGGTCAGGAACAAGGTATTATAGACATCACCCGCCTAGCTGATGCGGTGATACTTCCCCCAGCAGTTGTTGAAGAAGACTTACTCTCCTCCAAGCCTCCTATTGCTCATGATGATGCGGCACAGTCTTCCACTCCTTCCACCACTGCCCAAACTACCACTGCTACTGCTCAGCCTCATCCAACCACTCCAGCAGTCTCGCAGCTTGGTCTTTTAGCCAAGCAAGTAAACTCCAAAGTTGACCAGCTTGTTAAGACGTTGCCTAATTTAATCAAGCAAGCTCTCACTCCCATGCAGTCCGCCATAGCAGAGATTCAGCAAAAACAGATAGCATATGCTGAGCAACTGCAAGGGCTTGAGTTGAGGGTGGAGAAGGTAGAAAGGGGAGCAATACCCGGTCTGCACGATCTCAAGATAGAGGTGGCCTCGATGAAGGTCGAATTTCAAAAGATGCAAAACCTGGACTTCGACGTTTCATCCTTCTTTCCTGGAGCAGGTGATAAGAATACTAATGAGATGCCTGATTTAGGACTTGATTTCACCAACTTAATGGCCGACCCTGTCGTTCCTACTCCCGGAGGCTCACAGGCCCCATCTCCTCCTAGCCGTATTGATATTGCCTCTAATGAGGAAGCTGAGGGAGGTAGTGACAGTGATGAAGATGAGGATGACTCGGGATTCTCCAGCGATGATGCTCCGCATCCTATAGACAAGGGGAAGGCAGCAGCTCCAGCGTCACCTCGGGAGGATGATGCTGTAGATGAGGATGAGTGCGCTCAGCTTGAGGTGGCGTTGCAGAGATCATTGATTGACCAAGGAGGCACCACAGCTCATACATCAGCTGAGGCATCTAGCAGCTCTCGGATGCCGGCTATGGTCATAGCAGCCCCACCATCAGCTCCAGTGCCAGCCTTGCTTTCTACACCAGAGCTTCCACCGGCAGTAGAGGTCGCACCCTCCACTGTGCCTATGCCAGATACACAGAAGGGTGATCACCCCGGCACACAGCCAGCTGCCGACTCCCATAGCACTTAGTGTGCCTCAGGGAGTCTCTCCTCATACTTTGCTCTTTTATTAGCTGCATTGGGGACAATGCATTGTTCTCAGTTGGGGGTGGGGGTACTTTTGGTGTTTTAATTCGATATTGCCATTTTTGTGCTTTTGTGTATCAAACTTGTACAACTTTGGTCTATAAAGCAGTGTATATACAATGTTTTGATTTGTCAATATTTGTTTATGAGTAGTTAGCTAATAAATTCCTCTTGGTTTTTCTTTGTCTGATTCTTTTCCAAGAGTGTAATAGTAGAATCAGAACCTCGTGTGTAAATAAATGTGACCAGTTTAGTGAAATTGTTCAGTGTCAATCATGCATCCTTGTACATAGCACATATCCTCCTATAGTCATTTCTCTCGACTCGTCCCAATGATAGATAGATTGACGACTGTCTTAAGGGAACTTGTCTCTATGACCAATATTGTGAATTTAAGGCTCACTTTGTAACTCTCTAGCGACCCATAAAAGCTTGAAATTGCAAAGTAGTTTCTCGAAAGTGCTAAACAATGTAAATTAAGCAGTTCAAGTACAAGGTGTGTAAGTACTACTTGTATATATTTCTTGTGTCCACTTCTGTCATCTAGAACTTGCCTGGTTGGTCTTTCAATACTAATGATAGAATGCCCAGTTGGAGGAATGATCTTAGGCATTCGTTGTGTTAATTTGAAACATCTCTCTAGCTTTTCAGACCTACAAAATGTTTTTTTTTAAATAATATCACTAGTACCCCTCTTTGAGCCTTTAAACCTTTCTTTGGCCAACTCAGTACAAACCATTCCCTTTTTGCAAAATGATCCCCTCTTTTGAACCCGTCCCTCCTTGAACATTGAAAATGAGGCTAAAAGCCTAAGTTGGGGGTGGTGTCAAAGTGAGATAGGCAAGGTTATATATTGAGTCTAAGGCCACATACCTCATAGTGCGTATGAACGTATTCAAGCTCCAATTATATATAAAAAAAAAGAGAAGAAAAAGAATGAAGCTTGTAAAAGTTGGAGAGGTATGCAAGGTGATTCTATAATCGGGGACTAGATGCCAATGAGGCTTTGTGAGTTAAAGAAAATCAAATTGCAACAGAATGAAGCTTGTAAGTGGTGTTCAAGGAGGATGAAGTCATATGTACCCAAATGCTAACCTAACCTTCCCTAAACCGACATCACGAGCCTAAAAAGTCCTTATGGGACCTCCAACCGATCATTCTTGAAGAAGTAGCGAATTAAAATAAGGGCAAGCCTATGGTATGACATGTAGTGGCACTTGAAGTTCTTTCTGAGAGTGAGTGGTCTTTTTGACTTGTCCTCATGAGTATTGTAAATATGGTGAGTATAGGACATCATTTCTGGTGAGAGTGCTTGAACTGCAGAATTCACTTAAGTTGAGCCTTTAGAGTCTAATGCAAATGCAGTCAGCTGAGGGTAATATTTAGTCACAATGTGAGGCTCAAAGCTTACATGATTGGTCTGTCTTAACATATTTGCTCTTAGTCAAGGAGGAGTGGAGCGATTGTTCCAATACATGCTTGAAGAACTGAACATTAGCACAAATCTTGTGTCATTATTGTGTTAAGTGTTGGAAATAAGTGTGACGTAGGTGTGTTCTGCTTGCTTGAGGACAAGCAAGAGTTTAAGTTGGGGGTGTTGATGTGCCGGAGAGATTCGGCACATTTACATACTAATTTCTCTTATATTAGCTTGTTTCACTGCAAAATGTAGTCCATACTTATGTGATTTTGTGGTTTTACAGATAAAGAGGAAGAAAAGACCAAGTACTCAAAAATAGACGCAAAAAGATAAGAAAGAGGGCAAGTTGGGCACAAGAGCAAATCTGCGGTCCAATCTGCGGTCGCAGACTGGATGTGCGGATCGCAAATTAAGCAACCAAATCACATAACTAAATAGTGAATGGAGCTGAAATGCACGACAAGAATGCGACGCACTTTGCGATCGCACATTCAACATGCGGTCCGCACTTCTGCCGCATAATGAACATAGAGGAAACCTAAGGGGCAAGTATGCAGTGCTGTCTGCGGTCGCATAATCAACATGCGGACCGCAGAATGGTAATGCGACCAACATATCAAAAGCTAAGGTTCCTATCTGCGACGCCGCCTCTCAAGATTGCGGACCGCAGACCTGTTATGCGACAGATCTGCGATCGCATACGTGACCTGGAAGGGCAAATTTGTCCGCTTTTTGTCAGATCTTGGTCCCTCTATAAATAGCTTGTTAGAGTTTTGTGTAAGGGGATCTTGTGCAGACTTTAGACTACACTCCAAGACTTTATTACTGATCTTTTTGGAAGCTTTTGGTTGAAGAATCTTTCACTTTGTAAGCATTTATGACATTTATTACATCTTGTGTTTTATATTTTAGCATGCGTGGCTAAGCTTAAATACTAAGGTTGTGAACCCTAAATGGGTGTTATGTAAATGGGTGTTTAACATTGAATATATGCATAATGGTTGGTTGATATTTCTTCACTTCTCATTCTTCATTTATTATTGGTGGTTGCAAACACTAATTAAAACCATTAAAGTTTTACCTTGCTTGGAAAAGTGGGTTAGATCTTGGAAGAAGTAAAGAACAAAAACTCGAGGCCTTACACTTCGTTTAATAGAATCGCTTAGGGATAAGTGGGTTTTATTTGGCATTTATTGATTATTACACCTTGTGACTCTTAAACTTTTGGGAAAAAGTAAGAGAGGAAATACTACTCAAGTATTGGGAAATGTTGGGTAGTTGCTTAGAAATCAATTGCATATCAAGAATCAAACATTAGTAATATATCATATTAACACCGATGGCATTACACTACATTTATGGGAACACAACCTTGGTCTAATCAATTCTCTAAATTATTGCATTAAGCGTTTTCACTAGTTAAATATTCTAAATCAATCTTCACTCATACTATCACTCTTAAACCATTTTCTATGTTATTTCTAACGAAATAGATTCAAGATTTTAGTCGGGAAACACACTAATTCAAGTAATCAATTCACGACTATTCCCTGTGGGATTCGACCCCAACCTAGTTGGGTTATTATATTAGACAACGACCGCCTTACTCTAATAATAAAAGTGTAATTTGAGCGTATCACACCCCTCGACCAAACTCCGCTTCTGCGACACTCTTCCCGCACCAATGGTGCCGCCTATGCGGACAAAGGTCCGCTCCTACGAACTAGTACGCCCCTGTGCCCCCTCGTCCGCTCCTGCGGACTCGCCTCTGCGGTCCCATTTTTGCAGGGGTGAAAACAACAGTACCAGCAACCAAAAACCTGCAATTTTCCATGTTTTTCTACAGTTTAACCATCCGAAAACACCCCGAGGCCCCCGGGACCTCATCCAAAAACACCAACACATCCTAATACCTTATTCGAACTTGTTCCAATCCTCGAAACACGTCTAACAACATCAAAACTCGAAATTCACATCGAATTCAAGCCTAATTTCCTTAAAACTTTCCGAATTACACATTCGATCAAAAACCCGACCAACCGACGTCCGAATGACCTGAAAATTTGTAGACATATCCAAAATCACATGACGAAGTTATAGAAATTGTCAGAATTCCATTCCGACCCCCGGATCAAAATCTCAACTACCGTTCGGATTTTGCCAAAATTCAACCTTAGCCAATTCAAGCCTATTTCTACACCGGACCTACAAATTCAATTTCGATCGCTCTCCGAAGTCACAAATCACCTCCCGGAACTAATCAAATCATCAGAAACCAATTCCGAGCCCTATAACTAAATAGTCAACTTCAGATTGACTTTCCACATTCAAGCTTCCTTCAAAAAGGCTATATGCCTCATTTTTAATCCAAATTCACTCCTAACTCACCTGATAGACTCTAACACTGATATAAAAACATAAAACACATAAATGCAAGGTAACGGGGTGGTAATTCACGTGACAACGGGCCAGGTCGTCACACATACCAAGTAAAGCAGCAAACATTTAAAGAAGTACCAAACTAATTGAACAGAAAAATAACAAAAAATGGACTCAAAAAATGAAGAACTGAAATCGATAGAACATTAATGTTTTTCTAGTAATAGATTACTATTTTGGATGTTATATATTTAATTGACTGAATGAATCATAGATTATCGGACTGAGAAAAAACAATTAGAATAAATTTGGGGGAAATCGCTACATGCATGAACCCTAATAAAGAGGAAAAAAACTTTTGGTACTAAACATGAACCCTAATCTCTACATTAACTAAAATTATTGAATTTGCTAAATGAATTTCATGCACTTTTTCCTATTTGAATCTCGATTATACTAGCCGGAGAAACATATTGGGAGAAATAGAAGAATATGAAGTTAGAAAGCATTACCTCACCTGCAATGGAGGTTGTGAGTTTTTCAGCAATGGAGGGACTCACCTTTCTTGTCAACTTCCATCAATAAGAATGAATTGGGGAAATTCTGATGGGAGTCTTGTAAACGTGGGGGAAATACTAAAACTTATTAAATGAATATAAAACATATTTTGATTAAAATATTACGGCATTTTATAACTGCCGCAATAAAAAAATTTAATCCAGCGACCCGTAAAATGCCATTTTTATTATATTTTGGGGCTGTTATTGGAACCGTCGTAATATAACCGCCACAATAATTCCGATTTTTTGTAGTGATATGGTAATGAATATTGATTCATCTGACAAGAAACCATCATATCTTCAACTCTTCTTTGCCATAATTTATCTCCTGTCAATGTCCCATTTAATGAAATTCATACCATTGGTCAAGCTATCAATGGAGAAATGAATGGACCAACTAACTCTACCTTATTTTTCCCTCTATCTCAAGGGGAAAAAGAAAGAATTTATAAACATGGAAGCATGCGGTTATTATTAAGCTTTATGGTCACAAGCTTGGACATCAAGTATTAAGGCAAAAAATTTAAAATATTTGGAAACCTACAGAAAATGTGCCTCTAGTAGACCTAGGTTCAAATTTTTATTTACTGAAATTTCAAAAAGAAGAAAACAAATTACATGCTTTAAATGATGGTCCTTGGTTTATCTTTAACCATTTTTTAACTGTTCGACCACGGGAGACAAAATTCGTGTTATCGAGGCTACATTTAACTATTCTGCAATTTGGCTAAGACTACCTGAGTTGCCTATAGAATTTTATGATCTTCAAATCTTAAAAAAAGTAGGCAACAAAATTGGTAAACTGTTAGCTATAGATAATTGTACCTCTTCAACAATTAGGGGTAGATATGCTAGATTGTGTGTGCAAGTACCCCTTGATGATCCTCTTTGCAGTCATGTTTTTATAGGACATTGATCGTGGCGAACTCAACTCGAAGGTATGAGCGGGCACAAATACTCTTACCCGAATAGTGGTTCGGGGTCAATTCCTCAGGGAGTTAGATATTGGAGTGAATAATTATGTTGCACTAGTATTGGATTTTAGCTTCTAGTTTATCTTCAAGCATTTTTGGTGTTTTCAATTTATAAACTATTATTTCAACTACTACTGTGTAATCTTGATTATGCTAAGGCTATTTCTAATTGTAATTTGCTAATGGGAAAGGGGACTAGGGAAGTAGCTATACCTAGGTGGAATAACTAATGGGTATAGAAATTCAATGCGAAGATGATGTACGGGATTATCGGATAGCCGTTGCTCTATGCATTCATTCTCACACCTCTCGGTAGAGAGAACAATTTTGCCCAATTGACTCTCTCGAGACCAATTGGGTAGGCTAATTTGCCCAAGCAACTTTAGGCTCAAGTTGGGTAATTACTCTCTCGAGGTTTATACCCGTTACTTGGGACTACCATTCTCATGGGTCCATCCTAAGTCCTTGTTGGAATTGATTGAGATGTTTTAGACTCTCTTTCTCAAGTAGGGACCAAACCCACAAAAATAGATTTCATGTTTGCAACCACAAAATCCCAATTAAAAGCATTCAATCAACCCAAAACCAATCACCCACAAACAACCATGCATTTAGTAATCTAACCCTTTAATTACCCACACTAGGTTTGGGCTACAACCCTAGATATGAGTTTCGCTAGACATAGAAATTGAAGAAGATGAGGAAATTGAAGATAAAATTGACATGGTAATTAATTGTAATTGAAATATAATGTTAAACTAATACAAAATTGCCCAAAATAGGCGTATCTAAGAGTATCACGAGCTCAGCCGTCACTGCGCAAAATCTAACATAACCTAAAAAGGAAAAAGAAGCTATTTATACTACCCTAAAATTTCCGGACAAAAATGCCCCTGCAAGACTCACGCGGACCTCACACTTTTGTCGTACGGCCGCGTAGGGTAATTGGGCTACTGAAGGTCTGCTGCTGGAACAGGTCACACGGACCGCATACATTTGTCACGCGGCCGCGCGTGTACAGTAACGCGGACCGCGTACATTTGTCATGCGGCCGCACTGAATAAATCCCATGAATGCAAAGTCTCTGATCCTTTACCACGCGGGCCGCACTGATTTGTCACGCAGCCACGTGGGTTTGTTCCTAAAATATTTTTCTGCTTTGGTCTTTATCATCGCGGACCGCACAATATTGGACGCGGTCCACTTGTGTTTTGTCTGCAAATTGACTTCTCTGATCATTCCTGCGCGGCCGCACACCAAATCAGTGCGGTCTGCGCAGATGGAGCTGGGACTTGATTTATCTCTGAACGATCCCGTGCGGTAGCACACCAAATCAGTGCGGTCCGCACAGGCTTCCTTGAAGTCCTTCTTATCTTCTTTGACGCTTTGCCGGTTTCACTCCTCTTTGAGCCGCTTTGACGGTATTCATCCTTTTTTCGCTCAAACCTGCAAAATAGCGCACTTGTAAGCAATTCAAAGCCATTTAAACACCTTTTATACATAAAGCTAAGGCAAGAAGGGGTTTAAAACATGCAAAATTCCTAGTTATCAACTCCCCCAAACTTAAACCTTTGCTTGTCCTCAAGCAAATCAAAACTAAGACCTAACCTTCAGAGAAAAGACACCAAAACACCCCTATTTGTCCGGGGTTAACCTCACACACATCAATTGGGACTAACAATTTCCCCTAATGTAAATGTATCATTGACACCTTTTTGAAAAATTTTAAGCTTTGTGGTTCAAGTGTGACACAAGAGCTTCGAGGGTTGACTCGATCCGTCAAGGAGCCTTTCTCAAAACACTCTGGTTATTGTGGACCCTAAACTAATACATCTTCGGCTCTCCCTAAGTGCACCTCACTTTTTAGGGTATTTGCACTAAAATCCATGTGGAGAATTTCACACTCGCTCTCTCAAAGAAGAGTCCTTAAGGCCGACACTAGGTACCATAGGCTTGCCCTTTATGTAAGTATCCACTAATGTAGGCTCTTCTCAACTTGAGATCATATAGGGCTTTTTAGGAGTCACTGCGAAGGCTTTTTGGGTAGGGTAAGAATTTGGCTCTTAATGGTTCAACCTTCCCTAAAGCGCTTCTTTTGCTTCATTTATGGAACACCTTTTTTGACTCTTTTTGACATTTCCTCTTTTAAGGGGTGAAAGAGAGGCACTATGGCACTCTTCCATTTTGCAATTGACGCTTCTTTCTTTGATCATTTTATTCTCATTCTTCCTTCTTCCCCTTTTCACTTCTCAACTCTTTTTGGTCCCCCCTTTTTGGGTCTTTTTCAACTTTTTGCTTGTTTTTCTCTTTGTTTCCTTTTTCTTCACGCCCTTTCTTTTTCTTATTGTTTTTGTGCCTCTTTTGCCATATTGGTGCCTTTCTTGTTCTTATCTTGTCTTTTCCCCCAAACATATACTTTTGCAATCACTTTAAGGGAAGATTTTTGGGTGCCAAGAGAAGGTCTATATTGGGTAAAGGCTTGCACTTTGGTTTATGAAGAAATAAGGTTTTAGGCTCAAAAGAGGTGACTAGGGATTCATTTACTGGTTGGTCGGAAGGAATGATTCATGGTATGTTCATTTGGATCAAAGATAGCCTACACTCACTTCTCAACTCAAGTTTCACCTATGATTTCGCCTCAACAAACATTCGGGGCAAGTTCCATACCATTAGTACGGTGCTTGGGCTCATAATTCTATTTCTCACCACACTTACACTCAGATATCACAAAAAAAATGGAGTCGAAGGCCCACAACAACCTCAGAATAGATTCAAGCACACTTTGGTCCATATGACCAATCGATGGTTGTTCGATTAACACAACATTCTCAAGGTCACAACTTTCACCAATCTAGATACAACTTGATGTCTTTGACCATAAGATCGGGGACAAATGTGCTAGGCCCAAGTGAAGTTCATCCGAGGTACCCTTAACTAACAAAAAGTTTGAAAATCAAAAAGAAAAAGAAAAAACTGACTCAACCCTTAAGAAAGTTGTCACGCTATCTATCATAAGGAAGAGCCACCTGGTTCACACAACACTTTACCCTTGGAAAGAACCGTGGCACTAAGAAAACCAAGGGTTTATTGAAAGCTTAAAACAAAATCTAATGATTCTACGAGAATAACCAAAACTGAAAAAGCAAATGAAATATGAACAAAGATAAATCCGAATATACAATTAAAAAGTGTTCAAAATGAAACTAAAGTAGATCAAAATGTTAAAATTTATACAAATACTACATCTAAGAATGTAACCAAATATATACAGTCCAAAATCAAAAATAGTAGGGCACACCACTATGAATAAAAGCTAGCATTGTCCCCAATGCTAACTATCAAATAAGCACAAAGAAAGGATATAGATGGCCCCTCAAGCCTGATCAACTGGGTCATGTGTGCTCCCTGGGTCCTCTCTATGCTCGGGGACCTCGGACCGGTCCCCTATAGTCTGCTGCTCTTCTAGTGGGCCCTGGACCTGGACCTGGACAGGCTCTTGATCTGGTATATCATGTGGTTGTCTGGAGTAATGATCACCACTCCCTCAGTGTTGGGGAGCTTCCTCTTCTTACGTGGCCTGGGCTCCTCCTGTGGCTGATCTACCTATGGCTCTACGGCCGGCTCACCAAATAACATATCCATGGGCAACTGATTAGCTACCAATTTGTCCACCTGCTCCTTTAGAGCTACAATCGACTCCATCGAGGCCTTGGTCTTCCTCAGCTTCCTATGCTCCATAGCAAGGCTCTTGAGTGCCTTGATATGTGAGTCAACCGCCTCAGCCAGACTATCCTACTTCTTCATCATCTTTTCCTGGTTATCCTGGATCTTCTTCAATGTGTCCTCAATAGAAGCTGGGACCTTCACCGTCACTAGTGCACTATGGGTCAGAACCACTGTCATCAAAGTGGACAACTTGGATGTCGCAGCTGATATCCAGTTGTTCAAACTAGTCAATGTGTAGGACAGCTGGTTGGTAGTGAACCGGTGCATCTTGGAGACTGGAATCTCCGGATCAGCTGTAGATAAGGAAGGTGCTGTAGATGGACCCGGAGGGAGTGAAGTGGCTTGCTTAGTAGTAGTGATAGCTGGCTCCTCCAACTGGCCAGCTGTGGTGGAAGTAGTGGCTTGGCTCTTCTTGGCCGTCTTAGGGTTGTCCGGACCTTTTTGATCATACCATGAATAAGCCCCCGCCGGAGGCACCAGAACATCAAACTTCTTTCTTTTCACTTTCAGCTCTCTGAAATACAATATCAATGTGTTGGGGAAGGGGTAGTTTGTCTTGGTCTCGTGGCCTACATTTGAGATGACCCTATGCATGATATTTCCCACATTCAGTGGGAAACCGGCCATGATCGAAGCTTCCAACACCACCCTATCAATCGACACTGAATGGTCATGAGTGGTGGGATCCAGACGGTTGCAGACAAAGGTCAACCACCCTTTTGCCTCGAAGCTGAGGGTGTTCCTGTAAATCTTCTCTTGTGCCTTTAGCCACACCGGAACAGTTCTCTGGGAGCCGCTAGCACCTCTGCTAACCAAGGTCGGGCCTCCTCCTTCTAGGCTAACGTCTCCAGATATTGGGATTCATCTTCATCCGCGAACCCCAAGAATTCAGTGAGTGACTTCCCATCAAACAACATAATTTGATCCCTCACTTTTGTGGTAGTGGAATCCCAGACTAGATGGTGGATGTTGACATAGAACTCTTTAACCATATGCTCATTTTCATTCTCCACCCGCTCCTTAAAGAAGCTCCAACCCTCTCTCGTATGGAACTGTGCTTGCACATGAGGGTTGTGCGGAAGCAAGTCCACATCAATGAATCTCCTCTCTGGGATCAATCTCCTCTTTGGCACCACTCTCTGAACTTGTGCCATGCTTGTTGACTGACAAATCGATCAACCCACACATTTGGATCCCTTGTCCGCTCTATACCACCCATCTGTGGCTCACCTCCCTCTGCCTGACCTCCACTCTCCCCTGATAGTGAAGTTGTGGGAAAAGTGGAGTATTCATCATCACTATTCTTCTCAGCTCGAGACTCATCAGACGAGTCCGAGACTACATTTACTTGCTTGGAAGTGGCAGCTGTGGGTTGGTCTTTTTCCGGAGATGAGGAAGCCATGTTTGGTACTGAGATGGACATGTGGGAGGGGGCAAACTCTGAGGTGATACTTCTGGAAGGAACGTAATCACTCCCCGTGGAATGAGAGGCCGCTCTGTCAGCTTTCCGAATTATCTTTCGGGTTTTCTTAATGTTTTCCCGAACCTCCGGGGTGATTTTTGCGATCCTTTTGCCTTTTCCCCCTAGGGAGGGACCACCCCTCACGAGTTGTTTACCCTCACGTTGTGCTAGATGTTTCTTCATCATTGCCTGCAAAAATAGAGTCTAAATTGGTTAGTCGAAGCACGTGAGCAGTATACAATGACAGAAAAGGATATACAGAACAGGCATAGTGAAGAACAGAGGCCACGCGGACCGCAAACTTTTGCCACTCGGTCCGAACAGGCTAAACAACAACATGTAATATCCTCTGAAGTTGACCCACACGGACCGCACTGATTTGCATCGCGGTCGCATGAGGTCAACGCAGACCGCACACTTTTGCCACGCGGTCCGCACAGGTTGATCAACTAATGAACTAACTCTCTGAAGTTGACCCACGCGGACTGCGCTAATTTGCATCGTGGGCGTGTGAGGTCAACGCAGACCGCCAAGGAATGGACGCGGTCCGCACAGAAGAAACAGCACCATTTTTAATCTCTGAACCTCGGGCACACGGTCCGCACTGATTTGGACCGCGGCCGTGTAGGTATGGCTTGTTCACTAAAGTCACGCACGCGGACCGCACAACAAAAGTGTGCGGCCGCGTAGGGCTAAAACAAAACTGACAGGGTACTTTTTTGTTCAATTCAGTCCATTGTGTTCAATATCATGTGTCCTAGGTGTCCCTATTCAGTTATTTTAACAAGGAAGCTTAGCCCTAATTCTATAATTAGCATGCTTGATCCTAATATTATCAATTAAAAGAGGAAAAATTTAAGAAATTAAGAAGTTATTCTAATCACTGATTAATTTATATACACTATAAAGTAACGAAGTTAATGAATTAAAGATGAAATGTTACCAATAATAGTTGAAGTTGAAATTGAAGAACAAAAGACGGGAATGAACAGTGAAATTGATCTCAGAAGAAAATTTGGCCAAAGGTGTAATGAAGGCCAGGGGTCCCTATTTATAAAAAAAGGTGTGGGACCCTTCACTTACCCACCTGCGCGGTTGCACACTTTTGGCACGCGGACTGCGCAGGATTTAACCTGTGTTCATTTTTCCTAGCAAAGTCACGCGGACCGCATTGATTCGTGTTGCGGCCGTGTGACAATCTTCAGAAACCTTCTTGCCTGATGAGTTTCCATGCGGACCGCACTGATTTGTTGCGTGGCCACATGGCAAACTTCAGAGAACTGCTCAAGTGACCAATTTCCACGCGGACCGCACTGATATGGTGTGCGGCCGCGTGGCCAATCTTCAGAGACCTGTTGAATTTCATTATCTCTTGTCCACCCCACGCGGACCGCATACTTTTGGTACACGGACCGCATGGGTCTCCTTAGGCTCAGATCTTTGTCTTAAACAATCCACGCGGATCACACTGATTTGTTGTGCGGCCGCGTGGCCAAACTTCAGAGAACTGGTCACTTTTGTATTTTCCCTGCATTATTTCAACATACTCCCTGCAACACTTTACACACTGTTAGCACAAAAATCCTATCCTACTGATGAAGAAAACAAAGAAAAAGAAAAATACATGGGTTGCCTCCCAAGAAGCGCCTGATTTAACGTCATGGCATGACGCAAGTTACCATTCCATCACTTCAAGTGCAGAGTGCCACAACCTGGCTGTCATCCGGATTCCCCAAATAGTGCTTCACCCGATGACCATTTACTCGAAATATTTTGCCATTCTTGTTCTTTAAGTCTAGAGCTCCAAACGGGCTCACACCTACTACCTCAAAAGGGCCACTCCACTTTGACGTGAGCTTTCCCGGAAACAACCTCAACCGGGAATTGAAGAGAACAACCATGTCACCAACCTTGAACTCCTTGCTTCGAGCATATTTATCGTGAAGGTACTTCATCTTGTCCTCGTATAAGGACGAGCTGGAGTATGCATGAAATCTAAACTCGTCAAGCTCATTCAAATGATCAGCTCGGAGATTAGCCGCTACATCCCATTCTAAGTTCAGCTTTTTCAAGGCCCACATTGCTTTATGTTCAAGCTCTACCGGAAGATGACAAGCCTTACCAAACACCAACCGGTAAGGAGACATACCAATTGGCATTTTGTAGGCCGTCCTATAAGCCCACAAAGCATCATCTAGTTTCTTGGACTAATCTATCCTATTTGCATTGACCGTCTTAGACAAGATGCTCTTGATTTCCCGGTTTGAAACTTCAACTTGACCGCTTGTGTCACGACCCAAACCCTGGTCGTGATGGCGCCCAACACAATGCTAGGCAAGCCCGACCATATCCTCCCTTAAACCAGCCAATTATTAAATAAATTAAACTTAAAACATACAGGTGATAACCGAAACGTAAAACATACAAAATACGGTCCCAAACATAACAGGTGATAACCGAAAAGTAGTTAGTCATAACAGGTGATAACCGAAACGTAAAACATACAAAATACGGTCCCAAACATATCGTGGTGTCACGAGACTGAGCCTCTACAGAATAGCATCCTAATACAACCAAGTCTAGGCAAATAGGAAATCAACAAGATGATAAAGAAGGAGAAAACAAGCTCTGGCGGACGCTGGCAGCTACCTCGTAATCTCCGCAAAAGTAGACAAGGATCAGCAGCTACAATGTCTCAACTGCTCTCGGGCACCTGTGGATCTGCACAGAAAGTGCAGGGAGTGGGGTGAGTATATTTCAACTCAGTGAGTAACAATAATAAATAATAACTGAAGGTAAGAAATCCTGTGCTATCACTTAGCAGTTCTAAGGCACCCTCACAGGTACGTCGTCACTATAGTAGTACTCTAACCTCAAATCCACGTTTATCTCTACAAGATTCCACACTGAACCAACCCTCACTCGTACCCCTACGGTGTACGGCCATCTCAACATATAAAGACACATACTTATGTCTATAATGTATAAGTATTTAAGTAGATAGTAGGGTATGATTAAGTATAATGCTGCGGCGTGCAGCCCGCTCCATTACATATACCACTGCGGCGCGCAGCCCGCTCCATTTAACGTTGACGGCGCTCACTGGGGGTGTATACAGACTTCGGAGGGGCTCCCTAGGCCCAAGCGCTATGGTACTATGACGTGCAGCCAGGTCCACCATATATCACTGCGGCGTGCAGTCCGATCCAATATATATATATATATATACATATATAATTATACTGCTGCGGCGTGCAGCCCGATCCCATAATATACCAGCGCTCACTGGAATGTGTGCAGACTCAGGACTCCGAAGGGGCTCCTACAGCCCAAGCGCAATAATACTGCGGCGTGCAGTCCGTCCCACATGTATATTACATGTATATTACATGTACATTACTGCGGCGTGCAGTCCGATCCAATATAGGTATCTATATACATAATACCTCATAATAGGTCCTCGACCCTATCCCAGTCAGTATGCACTTGGCCTCTCAGGCCCAATATAATATATCACAATGGGTCCTTGACCCTGTCTCGGTTAATATAGACTTGGCCTTTCAGGCCCAATATAACATCTCATAGTGGGTCCTTGACCCTATCTCATCTCAATCGGTATAGACTTGGCCTTTCAGGCCCACTCAGCTAGAACAAGGAATTCCACCCTAGATAATCTCTCTCAATGTACACATCTAGTACGGGCTCATATTATGCTATACAGCTAGAGCTACGGCTGAGTGTATGTTTCCAACATGATATAAGGGTCACCTAGCTCTATAGGTTCCCTAATGCTCTACAGATCGGCACAAGGCCCCAAACGTGGCTATTAGCCCAATTGTACAGTTATGATCTCAGTAACAGTCATACAACACAGTATTCTATTAGCCGGGAAGGACTAAGTCCGAACCCCCAATCACAATGTCACCACGCCCGTCATAGAACGCGTGTCTCATCTCAATATAGCACTGTGAAGTGCTAGTACGGGGTTTCAAACCCTCAGTACATTGTTTACTACTACCACTCACCTCGAACCGGTAGAAGCTTCAATCCGCCTTGCGCTTGCCTCGCAAATCAATCTCCTCGGGTGACAAATCTGCTCAAAATCACAGGGAATGCATCAATATACGCTAATTTCACGAAATTCATTCGAAATAACCCAATTTATATCAAAACCCACAAGTTGTCAAAACCCGACTTTTGGCACACTTGTCGAAAAATTACAAAAATCACATATTCGGAATCCTCATCTCGATACGAGTCTAGGCATATAACATTTACCAAAATCGGACTCCATTTGTCCACTCAAATCAGTGTTTTTCTTAAATTTTGGCCTAGGGCTCAAACCCACCTTTAATCTTCCATTTACATAAATTTAACCCATGATTTCATGTTAAAATGATGTAATTAAGCCACAAAACTTACCTCCAACGAATCCCCGATGAATTACCAGCAATTCCCGTGAGTTTCTCTCTCTAGAACTCAAAAATGGAGGGTTCATGAATGAAACCCGTAACTCTCTGTTTCTGGATTAAATTCACTGCCAGACACCATTGTTCATCGCGTTCGCGTGACCCTCTACGCGTTCGCGATGAACAAACCAGCCTTACTCTTCGCGAACGCAATGCACCTCCGCGATCGCATAGCACAACCTTCCAGTCCTCATCTTTTCTTCTCTGCGATCGCAACACTGGCTATGCGATCGCAATGCACAGACTGACAAACCTATGTGATCGTACCCTTTGCTATGCGATCGCATAGCACATTTTTCTCACCCATCCAATCTCTTCTATGCGATCGCACAAGTGACCCTGCGATCGCAGAGCGCCAGTTTCCATACCTATGCAATCGCATCTCCTGTTACGCGATCGCATAGAACAACTCTGGGGCTCACCTCCATCCTTCTATGCGATCGCATCTACTCTACGCGATCGCATAGAGCATCCGTCTGCAACAAAACCAGCAGCCAACAGCAGTTCAAAATTAGAAGAAATGGTCCGATTGGACCCCCGAAATCAACCCGAGGCCCCCGGGACCCCAACGAAAACCACCAACATACTCCAAAACACGATACGAACTTGTTCCAATCATAAAAACACCATCCTAAACATCAAAATCACCAATTACACCCGGATTCAAGCCTAAATTCCTTAAAACTTTCCGAATTACGCATTCAATCAAAAACCCGACTAAACGACGTCCGAATAACCTGAAATTTTGCAGGCACATCCAAAATCACCTAACGAAGCTACTGAAACTGTCGGAATTCCATTCCGACCCCCGGATCAAAATCTCACCTACCGTTCGGTTTTCGCCAAAATTCAACCTTAGCCAATTCAAGCCTATTTCTACACCGGGCCTCCAAATTCAATTCCGATCGCTCCCCTAAGTCACAAATCACCTTCCGGAACTAACCGAATCATCAGAATCCGATTCCGAGCCCTCTAACCAAATAGTCAACTCTGGGTTGACTTTCCTTATTCAAGCTTCCTCCAAAAAGGCTATATGCCTCATTTCCAATTTAATTTCACACCTAACTCCCCCGATAGACTCTAACACTTATATAAAAGCATGAATTATGTAATTACAACATAACGGGGTGGTAATTCCCGTGACGACGGGCCGGGTCGTCACATTCTCCCCTCTTAAGAAAACGCTCGTCCTCGAGCGGGTCAAGAAACATACCTGAAGACTCAAACAAGTGAGGATATCTGCTCCACATCTCCCGCTCGATCTCTCGAGTGGCCTCCTCCACGGGTCGACCTCTCCACTGAACCTTAACCGATGCAATCTCCTTGGACCTCAATTTTCTCACCCGACGACCCAAAATAGCAATAGGCTCCACATCATAGGATAGATCACCATCAAGCTGAATGGTGCTGAAATCTAATACATGAGACGGATCTCCAATGTACTTCCGGAGCATAGACACATGGAATACCGGATGAACGCTGGATAAACTGGGTGGCAAGGCTAACTCATATGCCACCTCTCCAACTCTCCCGAGTATCTCAAAAGGGCCAATATACCTGGGACTCAACTTCCCCTTCCTCCCGAACCTCATGACACCCTTCATGGGTGAAACCTTCAGCAATACTCTATCACCAACCATGAAAGACAACTCTCGAACTCTACGGTCCGCATAACTCTTCTGACGAGACTGTGCTGTACGAAGCCGCTCCTGTATCAACTTTGCTCTGTCCAGAGCATCCTGGACTAACTCAGTCCCTATCAATCTATCCTCACCAGGCTCAAACCATCCCACGGGGGATCTACACCGTCTGCTATACAATGCCTCGTACGGGGCCATCTGAATACTCGACTGGTAGTTGTTGTTGTAGGCAAACTCAGCAAGTGGTAAGAACTCATCCCATGCACCACCAAAGTCAATCACACATGCCCGCAACATATCCTCCAGGATCTGAATAGTACGCTCAGACTGCCCGTCTGTCTGGGGGTAAAATGCTGTACTCAACTCAACCCTCGTACCCATCTCTCGCTGAAATGCTCTCCAAAATTGAGAAGTGAACTGAGTGCCTCTGTCAGATATAATAGACACTGGGACCCCATGCAACCTGACAATCTCCCGAATAAAGATCGTTGCCAACCGCTCCGATGAGTAAGTAGTACTAACTGGGATGAAATGTGCGGACTTAGTCAGCCGATCAACAATCACCCATACAGAATCAAACTTCCTCGCTGTCCGAGGGAGCCCAGTAACAAAATCCATGGTGATCCTCTCCCATTTCCACTCGGGAATAACCATACGCTGAAGAACACCGCCCGGTCTCTGATGCTCATATTTGACCTGCTGGCAATTGAGGCACTTAGCTACATGCCTAACAATATCCATCTTCATTCTCCTCCACCAGTAGTGTTGTCTCAAGTCTTGGTACATCTTTGCGGCACCTGGGTGAATAGAGTACCGCGAACTGTGTGCCTCCTCAAGTATCAACTCCCGCAAACCATCAACATTGGGCACGCATATACGGCCCTGCATCCTCAAAACACCATCACTGTCGATAGTCACATCTCTGACATCATTATGCTGCACTCGGTCCTTAAGGACAAGCAAATGTGGGTCATCATACTGTCGCTCCCTGATGCGATCATATAAGGAAGATCGAGAACAATACAAGCCAACACTCGACTCGGCTCCGAAATATCTAATCTCACTAGCCGATTGGCTAGGGGCTGAACATCAAATCATTTATTTCAAAATCCTCATTCGAGGACGAATGATCTTAAGGGGGGGAGGATGTAAGGCCCCGTGAAATTTTTGTGCATAAAACCTAGTAGATGTGGTGTCATGGTCCGAATGATGTGTTAGGAATGCGTAGAATTCTTCGCGGCGAGCTTGCGAGCCGCGGTTCGGACCCTTGGTAGTGATTTAAGTTTCAAAATGTAGAATAAAATTTTTTCCAGAAAAAATGTCAATCTGCGGTGCACTTTTGCGACCGCAGAATCAACATGCGGTCCGCATAGTGACCGCAAATCGTTCCAGAGAGTTGCCCAAAATTGTGTCCAATGTGCGGTCGATATGCGAT
Organism: Nicotiana noctiflora; assembly: GCA_032618575.1. Lineage (NCBI taxonomy): Eukaryota > Viridiplantae > Streptophyta > Magnoliopsida > Solanales > Solanaceae > Nicotiana > Nicotiana noctiflora. Next base: position 58,438 of record JASVEL010003753.1, on the reverse strand, counting down.
CGCATGTCAATCTGCGGTGCACTTTTGCGACCGCAGAATCAACATGCGGTCCGCATAGTGACCGCAAATCGTTCCGGAGCCTGCGTAATTTTTGAGCCATTCTGCGGCCACTATGCGGACCGCATGTTGATTATGCGGTCGCATAGTGACCGCATATTTGACCCCGGCCCAGATTTTTGTAACATTTTGACCCGATCTCTTCTTTAATATAACACCTTTCTTCTTCATTTTTATCATATCATCTCACCAAAATTAGAGAGAGAAGAGAGGGTTTTTAGAGAGAGAAGTTCTTCATCTTCAAAGATTGTTCCAACTACTTAATTCCAAGGGATTCTAGGGCAAGGATTCAACTTCCCCAATATTTTCAAGGTAAAAACCCTAACTATTTTCTTTGATTTTCAGTTTTAATTGGGTAAAGAGAGGTTTTCATATAATAGCTTTTAAAAATAGAATTTTTACACTCATGCATGATTTTTGAACTTGATTTCTAGTAAAAAGAAGTGAGTAGAAGTAAGAGTTCAAAAACAAGGTTGGCAAGAGTAAGATAGCTTGGGTAAGCATAAAGTAGGAAGTTAACGGAAGAAAAATCATCACCAGGTATGTATGGCTAATTTTGATTCTTGTGAAATCGCCCTTATGTGTAAAATTGTTTGGGCATGTGTTGATTTGAGAAATTGTACGTGATTATTTGATGTTGTTGTTGGATATTCAAAGTTGTTGTTGAACTATGAGTGTTGTGGTATGAAATATGAACCGAAAGGTAAATGAGAGTTGAATTGGGTAAAGAATTTGTGAATAATTATTATGATGGCCTATATGGCACCTTGTGGAAAACAAACGAAACACTTGAGAATTGGTTTATTGTGGAAAGAGATGAAACACTTGAATTGTGGAAATATTGTAACTTGGTTGTGATATTGGCTTGAGAAGTAATTGAGAACATGAAACAATATGCAAGTTGCTTATTTGAACTTGTTGAAATTGTGTGTAGTACCTTATCTGCTGTTTGAAATTGTTGTGTTTTCAACTGTAAGGCGGGGTCGTGTTGCGCGCCGCAACGTGGTGAAATAAGGTTTGGGTTGGGGTGATAAGGGTGGCCGAGGTAATAAGGGTGGTCAGGGGCAATAAGGATGGAAAGCGATCGAAATCGCTATTGAAAATTGATACATAAATCAATAATGTGAAATTGTGAAAGGAGACAGCAGGAGAGTTTGCAACCTGTGGGGCACCGATTGCCCCTTTGTTTGACTACTTGTGCTTTACGTGATTGATTGGTTATTGTTAAATTGGTTGATTGTAGAAAGTGCTTTGTGTTGAGAATTATTTGAAATAAGAAAAATGTGGAAACATGGTTGGTTGGCTTAATTAATTGTTGATGTAATTTAATGGCTTGAGTTTACTTGGGACAAAGTTTGTCCATACATACCAGTACAATTTAAGTGTACTGACGTCCCTTTTGCCGGGGCGCTACATTCGTGTCATGATTGTAGGTGGATCAGTAGCAGGCACTTCAGCTCATCGGCAGTAGTATCTTTCATCCTCCACTGCCCGTTTTTGGTGAGCCCCTTTCTTCCTCGGGGCCTTGTGTGGTTCTTGCCACTTCGGTTTGGATTTCATTTTGGTTTAGAAAGGTATAGCCGGAGCCTTGTTACCGGCAAGTATTGTATTTCCCTTTTGTATCCTAGAGGCTCTGTAGACATGTAAACTGTGGGACTCCAGTCTTATGTATATATTGTGTTATGTCGGGCGTTGTAAAAATTGAAATCTAGTTGATGAATCACTCGTATCGTTTTATTTGTTTAATGTGAAATCAATTAAGATTAGTAATATATTTGGTTAATGAGAAACAGTCATCACAGGGGTAACGCGTGGGAATGAAAGGCACCTAGGTCCGCTTGACTGGGGCAACCCGGTCAGGCGCCGGTCATGTCCCTCGATTTGGGGCGTGACAAACTTGGTATCAGAGCTTAAGGTTTTAAAGTGTCCTAGGATGTCTCGGAGCCGTGTCTAGTAGTGCCCTTCTTATAGGTGTGTTGTCGACCACATCATATAAGTAGGGGGCTACACGGGCATTTAGGAATTTACCTACTTCTTTGATAATCTATATCGTGCGGTAAAGTGCAATGTGGAGATATCCGTGTCTAATTCGTGCCTTGTTCCCAAATTTTCAGGAATATGGCACCTAAGAAGAAGGCTAGACTCGGCCTTAGGGCCAATGCCGGCCCAAGTGCAGCTGTTAATCATGTACCCGATGCCGTGGGAGAGAATGACCCACCAGTCCCGAATTTGCCTGGCCCATCTGTTCAAAACCCAAGTGTCCCTATTCCAGCCGCGGCAGAGGATGCCACCATTCCTCCTGCCGGTGTTCCTGACTCAGATACAGTTCCCGCTTCGGGCTCCGGTATCTCTAATGAAGAACTTAGGGGAGCCATCCATATGTTAACACAATTAGTGGCTGCCCAGGCCCAGAGATCCCATGATGCCCCTGCATCCTCCAGCGGACAGGGAGATTCCTTTGGCTCCAGAGTCCACCAGTTCTTGCGATTGGCCCCTCCAGAATTTTCAGGTACCGATCCAGAGGCTGACCCACAGGAATTCCTTGATGAGATATACAAGACCCTCAGAGTAATGAAGGCTACAGATATAGAGGGGGTAGAGTTGGCCTCTTACAGGCTGAAGGGAGCGGCACGTTCATGGTTCGAAACGTGGGAGGATTCCCGTGAGGAAGGGAGCCCTCCGGCCAGATGGGATGAGTTCGTGGATGCATTTATGGACCACTTCTTACCTGCCGAGGCAATGGCAGCCCGTGCCACTGAGTTCGAGGTTCTCAAACAGGGCAGTATGAGTGTTTGGGAGTATCACACGGAGTTCGTAAGGTTGTCCAAGTACGCTCCTCATTTAGTGTCGACCATGGATGCCCGGGTTCGACGGTTTGTTCGGGGCCTTAGCCCTTTGGTGGTGAATGAGGCCGCCACAGCAGCTTTGCACTCAGACATGAACTATGGGAGGATTGTGGGGTTTGCTCGGGCCACAGAGGCCAGGAAATTGAAGATTCGTGCAGGAAGAGAAAGTAGCAACAGGGCCCGGTCAACGGGTCGTTCAGGGAGATCACTTCCAGGGAGGGGGTCCTCAGGGCCATCCCGGTCATATGCTCGGTCCTCCGCGAGTGCACCGCCATCCGTGCACAATCATCAGCAGGGGCAGTTACTCGAGACCCGGTTCGGACAGCAGGAGGTCTCGTCAGTCTGGTCATCCCGGGGTGAGATCCCAGCAGCAGGGAGACCTACATGCCCCAAGTGTGGGAGATTTCATACAGAAACATGCTACCTCGACCTTCCAGTGTGCTTCGGGTGCGGGGTGAGAGGTCACATTCAGCGGGATTGCCGTGCACCCCGTCAGGGTATAGGTAGGGGATCCGCTCAGTCATCCGGTTCTTCGGCTGCTACATCATCAGCGCGTACTCCAGCAGCAGCAGGGCGTGGTGCAGCTAGGGGTGGAGCTCGGGGTAGGGGTGGACCTAGCCGATTCTATGCATTGAGTGGCCGCCAAAATGCCGAGGCTTCTCCAGATGTTGTTACAGGTATCATGTCTGTTCAGGCTATTGATTGCTATGCCCTTATTGATCCAGGGTCCTCTTTATCTTATGTTACTCCATTCATTGCTTCAAGTTTTGGGATAGTACCCGAACAGCTTCATGAGCCGTTCTCTGTGTCGACTCCTATTGGTGATTCTATTACAGGCCTCACGAGTCTATAGGAATTGTGTTGTTACGGTGGGTGGTCGTGATACCACAACCGATCTTATTGAGCTTAGGATGGTAGATTTTGATGTAATTATGGGGATGGATTGGCTCTATTCGTGCTTTGCCAAACTTGACTGTCGAACGAGAGTTATGAGGCTCGAGTTCCCTAACGAGCCAGTTATTGAATGGAGAGGAAATGGTGTAGTGCCAAGGGGTAGGTTTATTTCCTACCTTAAGGCTTCGAAGATGATTAAGAAGGGGTGTATCTATCACCTGGTTCGGGTAACGGACACCACCTCGGATGTGCCTATCCTCGAGTCCGTGCCAATTGTGAATGAATTTCCTGAAGTGTTTCCAGATGAGCTTCCAGGCATCCCGCCGGATAGGGAGATTGATTTCGGAATTGATGTATTGCCGGATACTCAGCCAATATCCATTCCACCTTACAGAATGGCGCCAGCAGAGTTAAGGGAGTTAAAGGAGCAACTGAGGGATTTATTAGAGAAAGGGTTCATACGACCGAGTGTGTCGCCATGGGGTGCTCCGGTTCTCTTTGTCAGAAAGAAGGATGGGTCACTTCGAATGTGTATTGATTATCGGCAGCTGAACAAAGTCACCATTAAGAATAAATATCCATTGCCTCGAGCGGATGATCTGTTTGACCAATTGCAGGGAGCGAGGTTCTTCTCAAAGATTGATTTACGGTCTGGGTACCACCAGTTGAAAATCAGGGAGCAGGATATTCCTAAGACCGCCTTCAGAACTCGTTATGGTCACTTCGAGTTTTTGGTCATGTCTTTTGGGCTAACCAATGCCCAAGCAGCTTTCATGGACCTTATGAATCGGGTTTTCAAGCCATTCCTAGATTCCTTTGTGATTGTATTCATTGACGATATTCTCATCTACTCTCGGAGCAGGGAAGATCATGCCGTTCACCTCGGAGCAGCATTGCAGACCCTTCATCAGCATCAATTGTATGCCAAGTTCTCAAAATGTGAGTTTTGGTTGGAGTCCGTAGCTTTTCTAGGACATGTTATTTCCAATGAGGGAATTATGGTGGATCCTCAGAAGATTGCGGCAGTGAAAGATTGGCCTAGACCCACGACCCCGACAGAGATTCGCAGCTTTTTGGGTCTGGCAGGGTACTATCGGAGGTTTGTAGAGGGATTCTCAACCCTCGCCTCCCCATTGACTAAATTGACGCAGAAAGCAGTTAAGTTCCAGTGGTCCGAAGCATGTGAGAAAAGTTTCCAAGAATTGAAGTCAAGATTGACCTCGGCACCGGTATTGGCCTTGCCAGAAGGCACAGAGGGATTTGTAGTCTATTGTGATGCCTCCAGAGTCGGTTTGGGATGTGTATTGATGCAGCACGGAAAGGTTATAGCTTATGCTTCCAGACAACTCAAGAACCATGAGAAGAATTATCCGACGCATGATTTGGAACTTGCAGCTGTTGTGTTTGCTTTGAAAATATGGCGGCACTATCTTTATGGAGTTCATGTAGATGTGTTTTCAGACCACAAGAGCCTCCAGTATTTGTTCAAGCAGAAGGAGCTAAATCTGAGACAGCGGCGGTGGTTAGAATTACTCAAGGACTATGATATGGACATATTGTACCATCCAGGGAAAGCAAATGTGGTAGCCGACGCTCTTAGTCGGAAATCCATGGGTAGTTTGGCTCATTTGGGTGTGGATCAGAGACACCTGGCTCGAGAGGTTTACCAATTATCCAGTTTGGGGGTTCGTATTTCGGCGTCGGACGAGGGGGATATTTTGGTGCATAATGGAGCAGAATCATCATTGGTCGCGGAAATCAAGGAAAAACAATTCATGGATCCAGCATTGGTTCGGGTGAAGGAAGCAGTCATGAATGACAAGACCTCAGCATTTGTACTCAGGAGCGAAGATGGTGTATTGCGGTGTCAAGATAGGCTATGTGTTCCGGATGTGGACGAGCTTCGGGAAAGAGTGATGGCAGAGGCTCATACTTCCAGGTATTCTGGTGCACCCTGGTTCAACGAAAATGTATCACGATCTCAAGGAGATTTATTGGTGGAACGGTATGAAAAGGGATGTGGCAGGCTTTGTAGCTAAATGTCCGAACTGTCAACAAGTGAAGGCCGAGCATCAACGGCCTGGTGGATTAACTCAGCTTATAGAAATACCAAGGTGGAAATGGGAGATGATCAATATGGATTTCGTGGTGGGGTTACCTCGCACTCGGCGTAAGTTTGACTCAATATGGGTGATAGTAGATCGACTCACCAAATCAGCTCACTTCCTGCCTGTCAAGTCCACTGATACTGCGGAGCAATATGCAAGATTGTACATCAAAGAGATAGTAAGGCTTCATGGCACTCCACTTTCTATCATCTCAGATCGCGGGGCTCAGTTCACCGCTAACTTTTGGAAGAAGTTTCAGCAAGGTTTGGGAACTCAGGTGAATCTCAGCACAGCTTTCCACCCACAGACCGATGGACAGGCCGAGCGGACCATTCATACGCTTGAAGATATGTTGCGGGCTTGTGTCTTAGATTTTAAAGGTAATTGGGATGAACACTTGCCACTGATAGAATTTGCTTATAATAACAGCTATCATGCTAGCATTCAAATGGCCCCGTTTGAGGCATTGTACGGGAGAAGATGTAGATCGCCAATCGGGTGGTTTGAGGTAGGTGAAGCGGAATTGCTAGGGCCAGGATATGGTGTACGAAGCTATGGAAAAGGTCAAAGTTATTCAGGAGAGAATGAAAACAGCACAGAGTCGTCAAAAGTCCTATGCAGACGTTCGTCGAAGGGATTTGGAGTTTCAAGTCGATGATTGGGTGTTCTTGAGGGTATCTCCCATGAAGGGAGTCATGCGATTCGGAAAGAAAGGGAAATTGAGTCCTAGGTATGTCGGGCCATATCGGATCGTTCAAAGGATTGGTCAAGTTGCTTATAGGCTAGAGTTGCCTCCTGAGATGTCATCAGTGCACCCGGTATTCCATGTGTCCATGTTGAAGAAAGTGATTGGAGATCCATCCACCATCATGCCAGTTGAAACTATAGAGGTTAATGAAGATTTGTCATATGAAGAAGTTCCAGTTGCCATTCTTGATAGGCAAGTCCGTAAGTTGAGAAATAAGGAAGTTGCCTCTGTTAAAGTATTGTGGCGAAGTCAACAAGTTGAGGAGGCCACATGGGAAGCGAAAAAAGAGATGAAGGAAAAGTACCCCCATTTGTTTGATCAAGCCTAGAAGAAATTAGGTGACCCTCCTACTCCTAGTAGTTGTCATCTTGCCTAAGTTGTTTCCCTCTTAGTATTAGTAAGTCTCCTTTATTTGTAATGAGTTAGATGTGTTGTTACCTTGGGTCACTTGAACCGTTCTTGATAAATGAAAGCCTTATAAAGATTTACGTGTTTAATAAACAACTAATAGTAAGTGTAGATTGGTAATGATTTGTTAAGCGTACATGGTGTGTTAAAATGGTTAAATAAGGTAAGAATTCATTGAAGTGACTAGTTTATGTGCAATTGTAACAATGTGATAGAATATGTGCATTCGTTGAGGTAAGAAGGTGTATACCAGTTGTGAATAGTGTTGTTGTTGTATATTGTTGTTTGGTGATGTGTTTCGGGGGCCCTCTGACAGGTGGATATGTCCATAATACAAAGGAAACTCTGGCGAAATTTTTCTAAAATATAAGAGTTAGTCAAAATTTTGAGGGTTGCATATCATGTCTTTCAAAACCAACTCATTTATTTCAAAATCCTCATTCGAGGACGAATGATCTTAAGGGGGGAGGATGTAAGGCCCCGTGAAATTTTTGTGCATAAAACCTAGTAGATGTGGTGTCATGGTCCGAATGATGTGTTAGGAATGCGTAGAATTCTTCGCGGCGAGCTTGCGAGCCGCGGTTCGGACCCTTGGTAGTGATTTAAGTTTCAAAATGTAGAATAAAATTTTTTCCAGAAAAATGTCAATCTGCGGTGCACTTTTGCGACCGCAGAATCAACATGCGGTCCGCATAGTGACCGCAAATCGTTCCAGAGAGTTGCCCAAAATTGTGTCCAATGTGCGGTCGATATGCGATCGCATGTCAATCTGCGGTGCACTTTTGCGACCGCAGAATCAACATGCGGTCCGCATAGTGACCGCAAATCGTTCCAGAGCCTGCGTAATTTTTGAGCCATTCTGCGGCCACTATGCGGACCGCATGTTGATTCTGCGGTCGCATAGTGACCGCATATTTGACCCCGGCCCAGATTTTTGTAACATTTTGACCCGATCTCTTCTTTAATATAACACCTTTCTTCTTCATTTTTATCATATCATCTCACCAAAATTAGAGAGAGAAGAGAGGGTTTTTAGAGAGAGAAGTTCTTCATCTTCAAAGATTGTTCCAACTACTTAATTCCAAGGGATTCTAGGGCAAGGATTCAACTTCCCCAATATTTTCAAGGTAAAAACCCTAACTATTTTCTTTGATTTTCAGTTTTAATTGGGTAAAGAGAGGTTTTCTTATAATAGCTTTTAAAAATAGAATTTTTACACTCATGCATGATTTTTGAACTTGATTTCTAGTAAAAAGAAGTGAGTAGAAGTAAGAGTCTTCAAAAACAAGGTTGGCAAGAGTAAGATAGCTTGGGTAAGCATAAAGTAGGAAGTTAACGGAAGAAAAATCATCACCAGGTATGTATGGCTAATTTTGATTCTTGTGAAATCGCCCTTATGTGTAAAATTGTTTGGGCATGTGTTGATTTGAGAAATTGTACGTGATTATTTGATGTTGTTGTTGGATATTCAAAGTTGTTGTTGAACTATGAGTGTTGTGGTATGAAATATGAACCGAAAGGTAAATGAGAGTTGAATTGGGTAAAGAATTTGTGAATAATTATTATGATGGCCTATATGGCACCTTGTGGAAAACAAACGAAACACTTGAGAATTGGTTTATTGTGGAAAGAGATGAAACACTTGAATTGTGGAAATATTGTAACTTGGTTGTGATATTGGCTTGAGAAGTAATTGAGAACATGAAACAATATGCAAGTTGCTTATTTGAACTTGTTGAAATTGTGTGTAGTACCTTATCTGCTGTTTGAAATTGTTGTGTTTTCAACTGTAAGGCGGGGTCGTGTTGCGCGCCGCAACGTGGTGAAATAAGGTTTGGGTTGGGGTGATAAGGGTGGCCGAGGTAATAAGGGTGGTCAGGGGCAATAAGGATGGAAAGCGATCGAAATCGCTATTGAAAATTGATACATAAATCAATAATGTGAAATTGTGAAAGGAGACAGCAGGAGAGTTTGCAACCTGTGGGGCACTGATCGCCCCTTTGTTTGACTACTTGTGCTTTACGTGATTGATTGGTTATTGTTAAATTGGTTGATTGTAGAAAGTGCTTTGTGTTGAGAATTATTTGAAATAAGAAAAATGTGGAAACATGGTTGGTTGGCTTAATTAATTGTTGATGTAATTTAATGGCTTGAGTTTACTTGGGACAAAGTTTGTCCATACATACCAGTACAATTTAAGTGTACTGACGTCCCTTTTGCCGGGGCGCTACATTCGTGTCATGATTGTAGGTGGATCAGTAGCAGGCACTTCAGCTCATCGGCAGTAGTATCCTTCTCCTTCCACCGCCCGTTTTGGTGAGCCCCTTTCTTCCTCGGGGCCTTGTGTGGTTCTTGCCACTTCGGTTTGGATTTCATTTTGGTTTTGAAAGGTATAGCCGGAGCCTTGTTACCGGCAAGTATTGTATTTCCCTTTTGTATCCTAGAGGCTCTGTAGACATGTAAACTGTGGGACTCCAGTCTTATGTATATATTGTGTTATGTCGGGCGTTGTAAAAATTGAAATCTAGTTGATGAATCACTCGTATCGTTTTATTTGTTTAATGTGAAATCAATTAAGATTAGTAATATATTTGGTTAATGAGAAACAGTCATCACAGGGGTAACGCGTGGGAATGAAAGGCACCCAGGTTCGCTTGACTGGGGCAACCCGGTCAGGCGCCGGTCATGTCCATCGATTTGGGGCGTGACACTAACCGCCTTCCGACTCAAGGCATCGGCCACCACATTGGCCTTCCCGGATGATACAAAATAGTGATATCATAGTCCTTAAGCAACTCCAACCACCTCCGCTGTCTCAAATTAAGGTCCTTCTGTCTGAATAAGTGCTGAAGGCCGCGATGATCCGTGAACACCTCACAGGAGACACCATACAGGTAATGCCTCCAAATCTTCAAAGCATGAACTATGGCTGCTAGCTCCAAATCATGAACAGGGTAGTTCCTCTCGTGGGGCTTCAACTGGCGAGAAGCATAAGCAATGACCCTACCCTCCTGCATCAACACACAACCAATGCCAACTCCTGAGGCATCACAATACACAGTATAAGGATCTAAAGCTGACGGCAGAATCAAGACTGGTGCTGTGGTCAGTGTTGTCTTGAGCTTCCGAAAGCTCTCCTCGCACTCCTCGGACCATAAGAAAGGAACACCCTTCTGAGCCAATCTAGTCAAGGGTGAAGCAATAGGATGAAAATCCCTGAACAAACCGACGATAATATCCCGCCAAACCAAGAAAACTCCTGATCTCTGTAGCTGAGGTCGGTCTAGGCCAACTCTGCACCGCCTCGACCTTCCTCGGATCTACCTGAATACCATCACAGGACACCACGTGCCCTAAGAATGCCACGGACTCAAGCCAAGAACTCACATTTGGAGAACTTAGCATATAGCTTCTCCTCCCTCAATCTCTGCAACACAATACTCAAATGCTGAGCATGCTCCTCCTGACTACGGGAGTAGACTAGTATGTCATCAATGAATACTATCACAAATGAATCAAGATACGGCCTGAATACACTGTTCATCGGATGCATAAATGCTGCTGGGGCGTTAGTCAACCCAAAAGACATCACAAGGAACTCATAGTGACCATATCTGGTCCTGAATGCAGTCTTCATAATGTCGGACTCTCTAATCTTCAGCTGATGGTAGCCTGAACGAAGATCAATCTTCGAGAACACCCTAGCTCCCCGGAGCTGATCAAATAAATCATCAATACGAGGCAGAGGATACTTATTCTTCACTGTTACTTTGTTTAGCTGCCTATAGTCAATACACATCCTCATAGATCCGTCCTTCTTCTTAACAAACAGGACTGGTGCACCCCACGGCGACACACTCGGCCGAATGAACCCCTTATCTAGGAGTTCCTTGGAGCTGCTCCTTCAATTCCTTCAACTCAGCTGGTGCCATACGATACGGAGGAATAGAAATAGGCTGAGTGTCCGGCACCAAATCGATACCAAAATCAATATCCCTGTCCGGCGGCATGCCCGGCAGGTCTGAGGGAAACACATCAGGAAAGTCTCGCACAATGGGAACAGAATCAATACTGGGAGTCTGGGCCTCGACCTCCCGCACAAATGCTAAATAAGAGAGACATCCTTTCCCAACCATTCGTTGGGCCTCGAGGAAAGATATTACCCTGCTAGGTACATACTCAGTCGTGCCTCGCCACTCGATCCTCTGAATGCCCGGCATAGCCAAAGTGACCGTCTTAGCATGACAGTCCAGAATAGCATGACATGGAGATAACCAGTCCATGCCCAATATAACATCAAAATCAATCATGCTGAGAAGCAACAGGTCTACTCGGGTCTCCAGACCTCCAATAGTGACCAAACAGGACCGGTATACGTGGTCCACAACAATAGTATCCCCTACCGGGGTAGATACATGCACTGGCAGCTCAAGACTCCCTCGGGTCATGCCCAAATGAGGAGCAAAATATGTAGACACATAAGAATAAGTAGAACCGGGATCAAACAATACCGAGGCATCTCTGTGGCAGACTGAAATAATACCTGTAATGACATCATCAGAAGCAACAGCCTCAGATCGGCCCTGAAAAGCATAGCATCTAGCCTGACCGCCTGATCGGCCTCCCCCTCGAGGGCGACCCCTAGCTGTCTGACCCTCACCCCTAGCTGGCGGGGCGGGTGCTGAAGTAGAATGACCAGATGACGAGGGCTGCCCCCTCTGCTGATAAGATCCGGAAACAAGACGGGGACACTCCCTACGGTGGTGCCCAAACTCTCCGCACTCGTAGCAACTCCCCGGTGCTGGGTACTGAGACTGATAAGGACCTCTGGCGCTGGAGTGACCAGCTGATGAACTAGGCCGAGATGAACCCTGAGCGGATGGGGCCTGTGAAGAACTCTGAGCTGGCATGGCACTGAGAGATGGCTGGCTCTGGTGCGAACCCTGATAACCCTGTCTAGGTGACCATCTGCGACGATCTGAGCGACCCGACTGCGAAGACCTGAAAGAGCGACCTCGGCTCTACTGACTCTGGCCTCTGGTCTGAGTGCCACTGGAACTAGCTACTCCTCGAGGCCTCTTGGCCTCCCTCTCATCCCGCTCCCTACGACGATCTGTCTCAATGTCGCGAGCAATATCCACAGCATCCTCAAATGTACGACTCAAAACCCTCTCCCGAGTCATCAGAATACGAATGGGATAAATGAGGCCGTCCACGAAGCGCCCAATCCTCTCTCTGTCGGAATGAACCAACCACGGTGCATATCCGGACAACTCTGTAAACCTGATGTCATACTCTGACACTGACATGTCCCCCTGACGGAGACCCTCAAACTGCCTACGCATCTCCTCTCTCTGAGATCGAGGCACCCATTTCTCCAAGAACATAGTGGAGAACTCAGGCCATGATAGTGGTGCTGCTCCGGCTGGCCTGCGGTGCTCATAAGCCTCCCACCAAGCAAAGGCTGGTCCCTGAAACTGAAAGGTAGTGAAAGATACCCCACTGGACTCCAATATCCCTGCCGTACGAAGCATCCGACGGCACTTATCCGGAAAACCTTGGGCGTCCTCGCCCGGAGCACCAGTGAACACTGGAGGAGATAACCTGGTGAACCTCTCGAGACGACGCTGCTCATCGTCTGTCATAGCTGGGACCCTGTCCCCCTGAATCTGATCTGCTGGCTGAACCGGAACCACAGGCTGAACTGGAGGAGCCTCTAGTGTCTGTAAGCCCTGCACCGCTGGCTCTGGAGTGCGTACTGCGGGGGTCTGATGACCACCCCCGATCCCCGATGCAGCTGCTGCAGTAGTAACTGAAACCGCCTGTGCTAGGCCAGTGCAGACTGCTAGTATCTGAGCCAGGGTCTCCCGTAGACCCGGAATAGCAATGGGCACAGCTGGTGCCTGATCTGGTGCTGCTGGCACCTCTGCAACTGGGGGCTGTGGGTCAGCTGGTATAGCCTCAGCTGCCCTAACTCCGCCACGACCACGACCGCGTCCACGGCCTCTAGTAGGTGGTAGTGGTGGTCGTCCTCCACGTCCGGATGATCGAGTTCTCGCCATCTGCGAGAGAATAGAATGTCAAAGTTCAGTTCAAGTCAAAAGTAATCGCACGACAAGAATTCCAAGAATTGAAACTTTTCCTAAAAAGGTTTGCAGCCTCCCGAGGATAAGTACAGGCGTCCCCTCACCGATCCACGAGACTCTACCAACCGGCTCATGACTCGCGAGACCTATTAACCTAGGCTTTGATACCAACTTGTCACGACCCAAACCCCGGTCGTGATGGCGCCCAACACAATGCTAGGCAAGCCCGACCATATTATCTCTTTAACCAGTCAATTATTAAATAAATTAAACTTAAACAGTAGTTGATCACATCAGGTGATAACCGAAATGTAAAACATACAAAATACGGTCCCAAACATATCGTGGTGTCACGAGACCGAGCCTCTACAGAATAGCATCCTAATACAACCAAGTCTAGGCAAATAGGAAATCAACAAGATGATAAAGAAGGAGAAAACAAGCTCTGGCGGACGCTGGCAGCTACCTCGTAATCTCCGCAAAAGTAGACAAGGATCGGCAGCTAAAATGTCTCAACTGCTCTCGGGTACCTGTGGATCTGCACAGAAAGTGCAGGGGAGTGGGGTGAGTATATTTCAACTCAGTGAGTAACAATAATAAATAATAACTGAAGGTAAGAAATCCTGTGCTATCACTTAGCAGTTCTAAGGCAACCCTCACAGGTACGTCGTCACTATAGTAGTACTCTAACCTCAAATCCACGTTTATCTCTACAAGATTCCACACTGAACCAACCCTCACTCGTACCCCTACGGTGTACGGCCATCTCAACATATAAAGACACATACTTATGTCTATAATGTATAAGTATTTAAGTAGATAGTAGGGTATGATTAAGTATAATGTTGCGGCGTGCAGCCCGCTCCATTACATATACCGCTGCGGCGCGCAGCCCGCTCCATTTTACGTCGACGGCGCTCACTGGGGGTGTATACGGACTTCGGAGGGGCTCCCTAGGCCCAAGCGCTATGGTGCTATGACGTGCAGCCAGGTCCACCATATATCACTGCGGCGTGCAGTCCGATCCAATATATATATATACATATACATATATAATTATACTGCTGCGGCGTGTAGCCCGATCCCATGATATACACCAGCGCTCACTGAGAATGTGTGCGGACTCGGACTCCGAAGGGGCTCCTACAGCCCAAGCGCAATAATACTGCGGCGTGCAGTCCGTTCCACATGTATATCACTGCGGCGTGTAGTCCAATCCACATATACATTACTGCGACGTGCAGTCTGATCCAATACATATAGTGCTGCTACCTCATAATGGGTCCTCGACCCTATCCCAGTCAGTATATACTTGGCCTCTCAGGCCCAATATAATATATCACAGTGGGTCCTAGACCCTGTCTCAGTCAATATAGACTTGGCCTTTCAGGCCCAATATAACATCTCATAGTGGGTCCTTGACCCTATCTCATCTCAATCGGTATAGACTTGGCCTTTCAGGTCTGCTCAGCCTAGAACAGGGAATTCCACCCTAGATAATCTCTCTCAATGTACACATCTAGTACGGGCTCATATTATGCTATACAGCTAGAGCTGCGGCTGAGTTTTTGTTTCCAACACGATATAAGGGTCACGTAGCTCTATAGGTTCCCTAATGCTCTACAGATCGGCACAAGGCCCCAAACATGGCTATCAACCCAATTGCACAGTTATAAACTTATTATCAGTCATAACACACAGTATACTATTGGTCGGGAAGAACTAAGTCCGACCCCAATCACCATGTCACCACGCCCGTCATGGAACGCGTGTCTCATCTCAATATACCACTATGAAGTGCTAGTACGGGGTTTCAAACCCTCGGTACATTGTTTACTACTACCACTCACCTCGAACCGGTAGAAGCTTCAATCCGCCTTGCACTTGCCTCGCAAATCAATCTCCTCGGGTGCCAAATCTGCTCAAAATCATAGGGAATGCATCAATATACGCTAATTTCACGAAATTCATTCGAAATAACCCAATTTATATCAAAACCCACAAGTTGTCAAAACCCGACTTTTGGCACACTTGTCGAAAAATTACAAAAATCACATATTCGGAATCCTCATCTCGATACGAGTCTAGGCATATAACATTTACCAAAATCGGACTCCATTTGTCCACTCAAATCAGTGTTTTTCTTAAATTTTGGCCTAGGGCTCAAACCCACCTTTAATCTTCCATTTACAGAAATTTAACCCATGATTTCACGTTAAAATGATGTAATTAAGCCACAAAACTTACCTCCAACGAATCCCCGATGAATTACCAGCAATTCCCGTGAGTTTCTCTCTCTAGAACTCAAAAATGGAGGGTTCATGAATGAAACCCGTAACTCTCTGTTTCTGGATTAAATTCACTGCCAGAACTATTCCTTCTATGCGATCGCAATGACCCTATGCGATCGCATAGAGTTAAATCTTCCTGCCAATTTCCCCTTCTATGCGATCGCAATGCACTCCCGCGATCGCATAGCACAACCTTCCAGGCCTCATCTTTTCTTCTCTGCGATCGCAACACTGGCTATGCGATCGCAATGCACAGACTGACAAACCTATGCGATCGTACCCTTTGCTATGCGATCGCATAGCACATTTTTCTCACCCCTCCAATCTCTTCTATGCGATCGCACAAGTGACCCTGCGATCGCAGAGCGCCAGTTTCCATACCTATGCGATCGCATCTCCTGTTACGCGATCGCATAGAACAACTCTGGGGCTCACCTCCATCCTTCTATGCGATCGCATCTACTCTACGCGATCGCATAGAGCATCCGTCTGCAACAAAACCAGCAGCCAACAGCAGTTCAAAAATAGAAGAAATGGTCCGTTTGGACCCCGAAATCAACCCGAGGCCCCCGGGACCCCAACGAAAACCACCAACATACTCCAAAACACGATACGAACTTGTTCCAATCATAAAAACACCATCCTAAACATCAAAATCACCAATTACACCCGGATTCAAGCCTAAATTCCTTAAAACTTTCCGAATTACGCATTCTATCAAAAACCCGACTAAACGACGTTCGAATGACCTGAAATTTTGCAGGCACATCCAAAATCACCTAACGAAGCTACTGCAACTGTCGGAATTCCATTCCGACCCCGGATCAAAATCTCACCTACCGTTCGGATTTCGCCAAAATTCAACCTTAGCCAATTCAAGCCTATTTCTACACCGGGCCTCCAAATTCAATTCCGATCGCTCCCCTAAGTCACAAATCACCTTCCGGAACTAACCGAATCATCGGAATCCGATTCCGAGCCCTCTAACCAAATAGTCAACTCGCGGGTTGACTTTCCTTATTCAAGCTTCCTCCAAAAAGGCTATATGCCTCATTTCCAATTTAATTTCACTCCTAACTCCCCCGATAGACTCTAACACTTATATAAAAGCATGAATTATGTAATTACAACATAACGGGGTGGTAATTCCCGTGACGACGGGCCGGGTCGTCACAGCTTGCTTGGGTATGGTATGCGGTAGTGACTTTGTGATTAACTCCATACTTGGTCAACAATGAATCGAAAGGCTTGTTACAAAAATGAGAGCCCCCATCACTAATAATAGCACGGGGGGTCCCAAATCTTGTAAAGATGTATTTCTTCAAAAAGTTCACAACACTTCGGGCTTCGTTGTTAGGAAGAGCCATGACTTCTACCCACTTCGAAACATAGTCCACTGCTACCAAAATATATCTGTTACCACAAGAACTCACGAAAGGTCCCATGAAGTCAATGCCCCACACATAAAAAATGTCAACTTCTAGAATGGTGTTTAGAGGCATCTCATCTCTCTTTGAAATTCCACCAGCTCTTTGACATGCATCACAACTCTTCACTAAATCACTAGAATCCTTGAAAATTGTCGGCCAATAGAATCCACAGCTCAAGACTTTGGAAGCCGTCCTCACTCCCCCATGATGACCACCGTAGGAAGAGGAGTGGCAAGCTTCCAAGATGCTCATTTGTTCGCTCTCCGGGACACACCTTCTAATCACTCCGTCCGTGCAAATTTTGAAAAGGTACAGATCATCCAAATAAAAGTCCAAACTATCCCGCTTTAGCTTTTTTCGTTGGTTGGAAGAGAGCTCACATGGAACCACACCGGACACAAGGTAGTTGGCTACATCGGCGAACCACGACATATCATTCATTGACACTGCAAGAAGTTGCTCATCCGGAAAAGAATCATTGATTTCAAGGCCATTGGATGGCCTCCCCTCCTCCTCTAGACGGGACAAGTGGTCCGCCACTTGATTTTCACTACCTTTTCGGTCAACAATCTGTAGATCAAATTCTTGAAGGAGAAGTACCCATCTCATCAATCTTGCTTTGGAGTCCTTCTTTGTCATCAAGTACCGAAGGGCGGCATGATCGATGTGGATAATTACCTTAACCCCCCATATGATAAGGATGAAATTTCTCCATGTCAAATACAATGGCTAACAACTCCTTCTCTGTGATGGTATAATTCCGCTGAGCCTCATTCATCGTTTTACTTGAGTAGTACACTGGGTGGAACATCTTGTTCAGCCTTTGGCCAAGTACTGCACCTACCACCACATCACTTGCATCGCACATTAGTTCAAAGGGCAAATTCCAGTTGGGTGCAGTAATGATGGGGGTAGTAGTCAATTTATGGTTCAACAACTCAAAAGACTCCATGCATCTCTCATCAAAAACAAACTTTGCATCCTTCTTCGAAAGTTTACACAAAGGGTTCACAATCTTAAAAAAATCTTTGATGAATCACCGATAGAACCAGGCGTGCCCTAGGAAACTCCTCATCCCTTTGACAGAGTTAGGGGGAGGGAGCCTTGAAATGACTTCAATCTTTGCCTTGTCGACCTCAATACCATCTTTTGACACTTTGTGCACCAAGACAATTCCTTCGCTCACCATAAAGTGGCACTTTTCCCAATTAAGCACCAGGTTCGTATCTTCACATCTAGCTAATACACGGTCCAAATTTGCCAAGTAATCATCAATGGAATATCCAACTACACTGAAATCTTCCACAAATATCTTGAGAATGTCTTCCACCATGTCGGTGAAGATCGCCATCATGCATCTGAAAAGTGGCTGGGGCATTACACAATCCGAATGGCATTCGAGAGAAAGCGAATGTGCTATACGGACATGTAAAAGTTGTCTTCTCCTGATCCTACGGGGCAATAAGCATTTGATTGTACCCCGAATATCTATCCAAGAAGCAATAATAAGCTCTACCCGCCAATCGGTCCAACATTTGATCCAAGAACGACAATGGAAAATAATCCTTCCTTGTCACCTTGTTAAGCTTTCTATAATCCATACAAACTCTCCAACCCGTAACAGTACGAGTAGGAATTAGCTCATTCTTTGCATTGGTGACAACCGTCATGCCACCCTTCTTTGGAACACATTGGACTGGAGAGGTCCAAGAACTATCCGAGATGGGGTAGACCACCCCGGCATCCAACCATTTTATAATCTCCTTCTTGACAACCTCTTGCATAGCCTCGTTCAATCTTCTTTGGTGCTCAAGTGATGGTCGAGAATTCTCCTCCAATATTATTTTGTGCATGCAAAACGCGGGCCTTATTCCCCGAATGTCCGCCAAAGTCCATCCAATCGCTCGCTTCCGCTTTTGTACGATTGCCAAAGTGGTCTCAACCTGCATGTTAGTCAAGCAAGAAGAAAGAATGACTGGCAAAGTGAAATTGGGACCCAAGTACTCATACCTGAGGTGAGGAGGAAGTGGTTTCAACTCCAACACTGGCGGCTCCTCAATAGATGGCTTTGTGGGAGGAGTCATGCGGTTCTCAAGATCCAATGATAGCTTCCTTGGCTCATAAGAGTACGAGCCCATACCATGCAAGGCATTTACACATTCCACACGTTCGGCATCTTCGTTGGTCTCCATGTTTAAAAGTACCACCTCAAGTGGATCCTCAACATTGATCATGGCGCTTATGTCATCCACTATCACCGCCGTGACAATGTCCACAAACGAGCACACTTCGGTGCTATTTGGTTGGCGCATGGATTTGCACACATGAAAAAACACCTTCTCATCACCGACCCTAAATGTCAATTCTCCTGCTTCAACATCCACATGAGCTTTCCCGGTAGCCAAGAATGGCCTACCAAGAATCATAGGCACTTCGAAATCAACTTCACAATCAAGAATGACAAAATCGGCCGATAGGATAAACTTGTCAACTCTCACTAGCACATCGTCAATAATTCCCAAAGGCATCTTCATAGAACGATCCGTCATTTGCAACCTCATTGATGTTGGACGGGGTTTTCCATTACCCAAGGTTTTAAACACGGAGTATGGCATGAGATTAATACTATCACCCAAATCACAAAGTGCTTTGGCAAAATTAGCACTTCCAATTTACAAGGGATGGTGAAGGCTCCGGGGTCTTCTAGCTTAAGAACCATGGAATGAACTATGGCACTCACTTGGTGAGTCATCATTATCATTTCACAATCCATCGACCTCTTCTTCGTCACTGAATCCTTCATAAATTTGGCACACCCGTGCATTTGTTCAAGTGCCTCCACCAAGGTCACATTAATGGTCAAGCTATTCATCATCTCTATGAACTTCTTAAATTGATTATCTCCTTTTTGCTTTGCCAATCTTTGAGGATACGGTGGAGGAGGCCTTGGCAAGGGTGCCTTGGCCTTTGGAATAGATGGCTTGGGAATATCAATGATGTGTTTCCTAGACGGGTTCACGGTATCTTAGGACTCAATCCCGGCCTCATCCGCAATTTCAATCCTCACATCATTTGCTGCAATAGGCTCAACCACATGGTCATCATTCATTTTCATGTCATCATCATTCAAATAAGCTTCCGCATCCACAACTCGATTCTCATTTGAGGCATTTACAACACTACCTCTTCCACTCCTAGTTGTCACGGCCATCACATGATTGTTCCCTCCCTTCGAGTTCACCACCGTGTCACTTGGTAGTGCACCTTTAGCTCGGGAGTTCAAAGATTGAGAAAGTTGGCCGATTTGCACTTCCAAATTCCGAATTGAAGTATTATGAGAAGCTAGTTGGGCATCCGAATCTTGATTCTTTTTCATCATTTGCTCGAACATGATTTCAATGCGACCCATATCATTGCCCCGAAGAACTTGATCCTTGTGAATGGAAAGGGGGTGGATTGTTGGGTTGTTGGTACATAGGAGCTCTTTGAACACCTTGCCCCCGATTGTTTTGATTGCCACCATTGTTCCAACCGCCTTGATTGTTATTGTTCCCCCAGTTGTTATTGTTGCCACTCCAATTGCCACCACTATTTCCTTGATTGTTCCAATTATTGCCTTGATTGTTCCACTCTCCACCATCATTCCTATTGTTGTTATTATTCCAATTACCTCTTCCTTGTTGGTTCCCCCAATTTCCTTTGGAATGCCATTGTTGATTGTTTTGATTCCCTCTATTGCCTTGGAAATTGTTCACATATTGACAATTTTCAATTTGATCATCAAAGCCATCATTAGAAAATCCTCCATCATTGTTGTTCTCATTTTGATCATATTTTCTTTGTTGCGCTTGTTGCCCTCTATCCCTTCTTTTCAACATTGACACATTCTCCATAGAATTCACTTGGTGTTTTGAGCTTTCGCCAATTGATTCATGGTTGTAGTGACCTCGGAAATGGCTTGTCCATGGTCATGCAACCCTTTTTGTAGATGAATAACATTCGGATCTCCTTGAGGTACATTCGCCCGACTTTTCCATGCCGATGAAGTGTCGGCCATTTGGTCCATTACATCACATACTTCCTCCAAAGATAACTTCATGAAATTGCCTCCCGCTAATTGGTTCACAATGCATTGGTTCGCCGTGTTGATCCCCATATAGAAAGTTTGTTGAACCATAGCATCGGTCATGTCATTGTTAGGGCACTCTTTCACCATAGTCCGATACCTCTCCCAAATTTCATGCAACGGCTCTGTTGGCTCTTGTTTGAAGGCTAGAATCTCATCTCTCAATGCCGCCATATGATTCGGGGAAAAGAACTTGGCAATGAACTTATCCGCCAATTCATCCCATGTAGTGATAGAGTGATTCGGCAACCTCTCCAACCAATCTAGCGCCTTACCCCTCAATGAAAAAGGGAAAAGCCGCAATCGCAAAGCATCTTCGGACACATTGGTTTGTTTGCTTCCCCAACAAGTATCTACGTACCCCTTCAAGTGCTTATAGGCATTTTGATTGGAGGCGCCCGTAAATCGGATATCCGTTGCTCTATGCATTCATTCTCACACCTCTCGATAGAGAGAACAATTTTGCTCAATTGACTCTCGAGAGACCAATTGGGTATGCTAATTTGCCCAAGCAACTTTAGCCTCAAGTTGGGTAATAACTCTCTCGAGGTTTATACCAGTTACTTGGGACTACCATTCTCATGGGTCCATCCTAAGTCCTTGTTGGGATTGATTGCGAGGTTTTTGACTCTCTTTCTTAGGTAGAGACCAAATCCACAAAAATAGATTTCATGTTTGCAACCACAATATCCCAATTAAAAGCATTCAATCAACCCAAAACCAATCACCCACAATCATCCATGCATTTAGTAATCTAACCCATCAATTACCCGCACTAGGGTTGGGCTACAACCCTAGCTACGAGTTTAGCTAGCCATAGAGATTGAAGAAGATGAAGAAATTAAAGATAAAATTTACATGGTAATTAATTCTAATTGAAATCTAATGTTAAACTAATACAAAATTGACCAAAATAGGCGTATCTAAGAGTCTCACGAGCTCAGCCGTCACTGTGCAAAATCTAATATAATCTAAAAAAGAAAAAGAAGCTATTTATACTACCCTGAAATTTCCGGACAAAAATGACCCTGCGGGACTCACGCGGACCGCATACTTTTGTCGTGAAGCCGTGTAGGGTAATTGGGCTACTAAAGGTTTGCTGCTGGAACAGGTCACGCGGACCGCATACATTTGTCACGCGGCCGCGCGTGTACAGTAACGCGGACCGCGTACATTTGTCATGCGGCCGCACTGAATAAATCCCTTGAATGCAAAGTCTCTGATCCTTTACCCATGAGGGCCGCACTAATTTGTCACGCGGCCACGTGGGTTTGTTCCTTAAATATTTTTCTGCTTTGGTCTTCATCATCGCGGACCGCACAATATTGGACGCGGTCCGCGTGGGTTTTGTCTGCAAATTGCCTTCTCTGATCATTCCTGCGGGGTCGCACACTAATTCAGTGCGGTCCATGCAGATGGAGCTGGGACTTGATTTATCTCTGAACCATCCTGTGCGGCCACACACCAAATTAGTGCGGTCCGCACACGCTTCCTTGAAGTCCTTCTTCTCTTCTTTGACGCTTTGCCGGTTTCACTCATTTTTGAGCCGCTTTGATGATATTCATCCTTTTTTAGCTCAAACCTGCAAAATAGCGCACTTGTAAGAAATTCAAAGCCATTTAAACACATTTATGCACAAAGCTAAGGCAAGAAGAGGTTTAAAAGCATGCAAAATTCCTAGTTATCAGATATCATAAGCAATCAATCTTATATAAAGGGATAAATTTGTTTTGTGTTAAGTGTGGTAGAATGGGGCATAATCAATTAATTTTTCCTTACATAAAAGCTTCAAATGATTCTACTACTCATCAGACGATTAATAATCCATCAACTACTACAACTTTGGAGTCTACGGATGAATGGAAATGTAATGACCCGGCCCGTTGTTACGGGAATTACAACCCCGTTACCTTGTATTTATATGTTTCCTACTTTTATATCAGTGTTAGAGTCTATCGGGCGAGTTAGGAGTAATTCTGGTTGAAAACGAGGCAAATAGCCTTTTAGAAGGGAGCTTGAATATGGAAAG
Source organism: Nicotiana noctiflora (assembly GCA_032618575.1). Taxonomy (NCBI): domain Eukaryota; kingdom Viridiplantae; phylum Streptophyta; class Magnoliopsida; order Solanales; family Solanaceae; genus Nicotiana; species Nicotiana noctiflora. The sequence continues at coordinate 35,415 of JASVEL010003753.1, read as the reverse complement.
TCAACCTGGAGTTGGCTATTTAGTTAGAGGGCTCCGCCCTGGCAGGTGTGGCGGCGACTCCGCTACAGAACACTTCGCCAAACCGAGAAGCTGCATCATCCATAACGGGATGCACATTCTCGATGTGATGATCTGGTTAGTTCTGGGAGGTGATTTGTGACTTAGGGGAGCAATCAGAATTGAATTTGGAGGTCCGGTGAAGAAATAGGCTTGAATTGGCTAAGGTTGAATTTTGGCGATATGAGATTTTGATCGTGGAGTCGAAATGGAATTCTGACAATTTCTGTAGCTTCGTTATGTGATTTTGGATATGTCTGCAAATTTTAGGTCATTCGGACGCCGTTTGGTCGGGTTTTTGATTGAATGTTAGTTTCGGATGTTTGAGTCTTAGAGAGAGAAACTCATGAGAAATTGCTAGGAATTCATCGGGTATTCGTCGGAGGTAAGTTTTATGGCCTAATTACGTTATTTTATCAGGGAAACCTTGAGTATTTCACTGTTAATGGAAGATTAAAGGGGGATTTTTGCCCTAGGCCTATATTACGGAAAATCATTGATTTGAATGGGCAAACGAAGTCCGATTTGGTAAATTTTATATGCTTAGACTTGTGTTGAGATGAGGATTCCAAATATGTGACTTTCGTAATTTTTCGAGAAGCGTACCAAAAGTCGGGTTTTACCAACTTGGTGTATTATCGCGTATTTCGTATAAATTGAATTGGGTTATGATTCTTTGACCCGTAATTGATATAATTGTTTTGGGTTGTTCTAATTCTACGCCACCTTTATGAAGTGACAAATAACAATTATGCACATTACAATCGAATGGTTCAATATTGACAGTTTGTCTGCGACGCTAGGATTAGAGCTTAGATTAATTGTAACCCATGTGTCATCTGAGTTTATATATTCAAAGTTGACTTTCAAAGGTTGATGAACCGACAAACAAAACTCTCTTTCTACCTTCGACAAGTATTCCAATGTCTCCACAGAATGGTCTGCATGTCTCACAAACTCCAGGCAATACACAAGTTTATAGGCATCCTCGTACTTGTCAATCTTGAACCAGTTACTCAATGTTTCACGACCTGGATTTCCTTATACTCCACCAACTGTCGCCAAATTACGTTGCGGAATTTAATTCAGTGTTGATTCTCCATACCGTGGACAAATCGTATATTATCATAGACGTATACTTGATACTCATATCAATCGATACTCTGATGGTATTTTCTTTTCGGATTTACTGGTGAAAACTGAAGGTAAGTGCCGCTAGAATTTTGAGTATTTTGGCTTACAACGAGCGGATTGGTTGTGTTCCTAATGGATGAGACATCAAGTCCATCGGGGCTACCCTGACCCGCTGGTACGATCAAATAATTTGCTCCTTTATGCATGGCTTTACCGGAAACGTCGAATACCGGTTCAGAAACATCTTGAGCTTTTACGGGGAAGAAGATGCTTGTTGACAATGCAACAAAAAGAAAACATTTTACGCACGAGGCATCAAATTCAAAGGTGAAAGGCTTCGCGGATTAGTCTACTGTCGGCAAGAGGTGAGTAGTTTGTGTATATGTTAGCCTGAGGGTTCGAAACCCCGTCTTAGCACATTGTGACGCTAGTAGGGCATGGCTCGCACCCCGTGGCAGGTGCAGGATTGATTGTGACTGGGGATTGAGACTTAGTCCATCCCGAATGAGTATAATATGATATTAGTGGTTGAAAAACACTATGTTTGATATAATTGTGGGCTGTAAGCCGTGTTTGGGGCCTTGTGCCGACCTGTAGTATCCCTAGGGGATAGTTATATATGTGATAGCTACACTTGCTTAATCACTAATCTCAGTCCTGGTTTGAAATCACCGTATTGAAATGCTAGGTCACCTATTTTGGTAAAATTAAATAAAAGTTAAAGTATTTTCATAATTTATGAACTGGAACCTGGAAATAAATAATTTGAGATGTTGTGTGACTTATATGTTTGTTGTGGACTGAGGATGGATTGGGCTGCATGCCGCAGCGATTGATATGAGGATCGGGCTGCACGCCACAGCGGTTGATATGAGGATCGGGCTGCACGCTGCACAGTATTGCGCTTGGGCTGTAGGAGCCCCTCCGGAGTCTGTACACACCACTAGTGAGCGTCGTCGACGTTAAATGGATCGGGCTACACGCCGTAGGGGTTATGTGCCTTGCATTGCATTTTTTGTCTGTGAATTATCTGTGATAGTGGTAATGTACTGTTATTATTGCTAGTTCGTAGAAGGAATCAGACTGTAGTTTAGCTTTATTATGTGGTATTCTGTGGATTTCTTACTTTCAGCTACTTGTATATATTTATTACTCACTGAGTACTTAGTACTCACCCCTACTCCCTGCATCTTTGTGTGCAAATTCAGGTGCACATGAGGGATAGAGGAGCACTCCAGCTTTTATCAGTATTTATCCGAGTTGCTGAGGTAGCTGCTGGCGTTTGCAGGACCTGACTTCTCTTCATATTCCGGTTTTCCTTTGTATATACATTATTCAGACTTGAGTATTTGGTTTAGATATTGTTATCCAATCATGTTTAGAGGCTCTAGACTCGTGACCCTAGATCTTTGGGTGATTACTCAGTTTAGCTTTATTGTTGATAATAATATTCAGGTAATTGATTTGAGCTTCATGCTCGGGATGTATTGTGATTGGTCGGGCTTGCCTAGTAGTTGAGTTGGGCACCATCACGACCGGGATTGGGGTCGTGACAGGAAAACTGTTTCCTTTCCTACAAAATCAACAAGAAGGACAACCAATGGTAAGATCAATAAAAAAAATCAGGTATGAATCATGAGTTTAATAATTCTGTTAATACTTTAGCTCTTAATAAATTAACTATAAATAATCCTAATAATAGTTCTGATATTAATAATATTTCTCCTAATAAGTTATTATCCAACACTAAGGTTAACTCTACTAATCCGTTTGGAATTTTAAACTTATTAAATAATGATAGTTATCATAACCCTACAAACCTTTCATCTACAAACCCTACCTCAAATATAATTACTACTCATTTACCTAAGGATCAATCAAACACAAGAAATGATCCTAGTCACATTACCTCTCAACATGCATAAGGCCACTAGGACCTACCCTATATGCAATCTTCTTAGTCGGTCAACCTCATTTATTGATATCCACCAAACCAGGCATCATCATCCAAAACCTAGCCTAACAAATACTATACCACCAATTCCCATAAACACTAAAATCCCCATGCAGGAACATCATGATGGCTTTACCACCACCTTAACAAATATTCACTATATCACTCCAACCCCTAGTCCCATTCAAACGCCATTATCTACCATTCCCATTACTCAAACTCTAGACACCCCTTTATTTCCAATTACTTCTACATATACCTCTCCACATCTTCAACTTTCGGATACTATCACTAATTTAGACCATGTTGGCCAACTCCCTAAATTATCTCAGAAAAACACAAGATCAACAACATCAACATCCACCAAGTCTCCATCATCTTGTGCCATCACCATACCCTCTCACAATTCTATCCACTCATTTGATAATGGAGAACAACCCTTTAATATACACAGCCCAATCGCCACAATTACCACTAACCCTAACATCTTGGCTAGAAATAGGCCTTCAAAATCATGCACTAACATTCACGTTGGTAGTGAACGACTAAGAAGTCACAGTCCTCATCAACAATCCCTCGGATCTTGCTCAGATAATCATAGAGGGCATGCAATTGGGGACGGAACTATATGCTCGTTACCATTGGTCCCTCATGCAAGCACCTCATTTCTCTCCATATCAAACCCCTCCTTTCCCAGTACCAGTATGGGACCATGTCAATCTATACCCCTACCGAATTCAAATGCCTTTTTACCCTCCTCCATCTCCAACACCATCCACTGCATGGATCCAACCATACATGAATCCTCAATTAATACTGCCCCAAATAGAAACTCACACACCTCCTACCCCAACTCCAACTCCAGTGAACTCCCCTCCTTCAAGTCCCAATCATAACGTACCAAACAACAATTTTCAGGAGGAACTAGACGTAGCAATCGCTTACAACTGATAAACTTGTCCAATATATGCATGTCTAGATGGGATCAAAGTATTTGTGTTAAAGGAGGAGTACGAAAGAAAAGTTTTTGTAAGGACACCACCAACTCTAAGGAGTTTTTCAATTCGAATAAGGCCTACCACAAACCCAGAGGTGGGAAAATATGCAATGTTAATGCTTCCAACTTTTCTCCTACGTCCAGGAGAGAACATGAGCATTTGGCTTAATCGTAATACTAATCCTGGAGTGACAGAAAATAATCACATGAATTTCATAATTTGGAACTATAGGGGTGCAATATCAGTGGAATTTAGAAGAAACTTTTGTTCACTTTTAGACTATAATAGGCCTTCGTTGGTAGATCTACTAGAAACACATTGTCAAACACATCAACATGTGAAGGATGATTTCAATTTTTATTCACTGCCATTTATGCAAGTAATGACCTAGTTAAAAGACAAATACTTTGGGACAATTTAATGTCTGTCAAGGATAATTATACTGGACCTTGGTTAATAGGAGGGGATTTTAATGAAATTGTCCATGCATGTGATAAATTTGGGGGGTTTCCTATAAATAATTCACGTGCAAATAAGTTTAATAATTTTTTAAACTATTGTAATATGAATGACTTAGGTTTTAACGGGAGTCATTATACTTGGTCTAATGGAAGGGACGTAAGACATACTATTCTTGAACGAATTGATCGGATAGTAGCAAATTATGAATGGATTAATCAGTATTCGGATGCCATTGTTACACATTTACCCCGTACTCATTCGGATCATTGTCCTATTAAATTAGATTTACATTACTGTCTTTTAACTAGTAAAAACATTTTCCGATTTGAAACTATTTGCACTAGCCACCCAAATTTTGTGGATGTTATTAAGCATGCATGGCTTGATGAAACATCTTTTATACATGCAATTGATAAATTTACAACTTTAGTTAAGGAATGGAATTCTAACATTTTTGGTAATATTTTTACCAATAAAAGAAATTTACTTGCTAGATGAATGAAATACAAGCTTCCATCCATTATCCCACTAGTTTTTACCTACAAAAATTGGAAAGAGACCTTAAAGTGGAATTTAATCATGTTCTTAGACTAGAAGAATATTTCTGAAAACTAAAATCACGTATTGACTGGCTTAATAATGGAGATGCTAATACAAAATTTTTCCATCTCAGCACTCTTAATCGTAGAAGACAAAATAGAATTGTTGCTCTACAAGATCAAGGAGGAAATTGGATAACTAGACCAAATCATATTCTAACACATATCGCCTCTTATTATCAGAAGCTTTTTACAACTAGGCATACTCATTCAATATCAAGTACAAATTTATTACCTATTCAAATATTAAGTAAATCTGATCAAGAATTCTTAATGAAACATTTATAAAAAATAGAAGTCCTTAATGCTATTAAATCTTTTAAACCAATAAAAGCTCCTGGTCCAGATGAACTACATCCTGCTTTTTATCAGAATTATTGGTAATTAATTGGGAACTTTGTTCTAAGTTTTTGTAATAAGGTGTTTAATGATTATGAAATTAACCCTCAGATAAATTCTACTTTTATCTGCCTTATTCCTAAAAATGAGAAGGCAGCCATAATAACTCATTATAGGCCTATTAGTCTTTGTAATACAATTTACAAAATTATCACCAAAATCTTAGTAAATAGATTAAAACCCATTCTAAATCATATTATTCAGCCCACACAATCTAGCTTTCAACAAGATAAAAGAGCTGCTGATAATGCTATAATTGTTCAGGAAATAATTAGTGATTTCAAAAAAGGTAAGGGTAATTAATTATGTATGCTTCTAAAAATTGATCCTGCAAAGGCCTTTGATAAATTAGAATGGTCTTTTATTCGCAATACTCTTACTAGCTTGAATTTTGCTCCTTCAATTATTAAATTAATCATGTCTTGTGTTAGCACAACTACAAATTAAATTCTTATTAAAGGTAGCCCCACAGACAATTTTCAACCTACACGTGGCATAAGACACGATGATCCTTTATCTCCATATTTATTTATCATATGTCTTGAAATGCTTTCACGACATATAAATAATGCAGTTGATTACAAAATGTGGAAGCCTCTATCACTAACAAAGAATGGACCGTATCTATCACATTTGTTTTTTGTTGATGATATTACTCTTACTATAGAAATTACACCCATTACTTGTCAAACTATGTGTGACGACCCAAAGGGTCATCACCTATTTTCCTCATCTATTTCGCGCTTCCGAGGCCTTGAAAATCGCATTTTATTTTGCCTCGATTTATGTGCGTTGTCCAGGCACGTAGCCAGAAAATTTTTGTGTTAGAATATGTGAATTCTATGGAAAATTTGAAGAAATGTGATATTAATATTGATATAGTTGACTTCGGTCAACATTCTTGGTCAACGGACCCGGCCCGAGATCGAACGGTCCCGAAATGTCCGTAGGAAAATATGGAACTCGGGCATGCGTCCAGAGTCAAATTCTGAGGCCTAGAGCCCAAGATATGAATTTTTCTGTTAAATTGTTTTGCTGAAATTATTAATAAAAATGGAAATGAAAATTGATTAAGGGACCATGGTATCGGGCTCGTATTTTAGTTCCGATGCTCGGTATAAGTCTTATATATTATATAAGTACTTCCTGCAAAGTTTGATGGAATTTGAACGTCGTTTGATGTGTTTTGAACCATGAGTTCCAAATTTGAAAGTTTATGAAGTTTAAAAGAAGAAATGATGAATTTAAGGCTTGATTTTATGAAAACGATGTTATATTGCCGATTTGATCGCGCGAGCAAGTTTGTGGTATGTTTTTGAGGTTGTGTGCATGTTTGGTTTGGAGCCCGAGGGCTCAGTTAAAGATTTGATAGGCCGTTAGAGCAGATTTTGATAAAGAACACAGCTGGTATTTCCCTCAGCTGATATCTTCGCAAATGCGAAGATTTACTCGCAACGTGAGATGACACAGAACAGGCCTTGGTTCGCAAATGCGAACCAACCTTCGCAAATGTGAAGTGTCCCAGGAAAGGCTTTGGTTCGCAAATGCGAGGCAACATTCGCAATTGCGAAGTTGCCTAGGAGAAGCCCAGGTTCGCAAAAACGAATCATATCTCGCAAATGCGAGATGGCCAGAATTGGCCTGAGTTCGCAATTGCGACCATATCCTCACCAATGCGAGATCTGCAGACCAGACCTGTCATGTTCGCAATTGTGAACATATGTTCACAATTCCCATATCCACAGCTGTGCAATCTGATACTTAAACGATTTTAAACCCCTTTTTCACCATTCTTTCAAAAACCAAAAGAGCACACATGATTTTCCAAGAGCAATATCACTCCAAATCACTTGTAAGTCAATTTTTACTCAACTCTTTCAATTCCTAACATCATTAAACATGTTTTCCATAAGAAATCAAAGGTTTTTATGGTTGAAAATATTGTTTTTGGGTAGAACCTAGGGTTTTCATAAATTGGGGAATTGGACCTCGATTTGAGGTCCGATTTCGAAACAAATCATATAATTGAACTCGTGAGGGAATGGGTGACCGAATTTTGGTCCGAACCCCGAGTTTCGACCACGTGGGACCGGGGGCATTTTGGGAAATTTTGGGTAAAACTTTGAGAAAACCATTATTATGCATCCAAACCAATTTATATAGTATTGTTTAAAGTAATTGAACCAATTGTGATTAGATTCGAACAAGTCGAAGGTTGAATTTTGAGGTAAAGTAATAGTTGAAGGTTAATTGGACTTCAAGGCTTTGAGGTAAGTGTTTGATCTATCCTAGCTTGAGGGAATATGATTGAATGTGATAATTGCTAATTTCTATGTGATCGAGTGTGGTATATAGGCGTGGTGACGAGCATCTATACACTACTTTCGCCGGGATAGGCCAGGCACTTACCAGCACATGGGGTCGGATTGTGCTGATACTACACTTCTGTGCATTTTTGCACAAGTCCAGGTTTTGAGCAGGAGCAGCACCAGTAGTATACTAGCGGGGTTACTGTACTTTCAAGACCGAGGTAGCTTGCAGGCATCCGCAGGCCCGACGTCTCCTCTATTTATCTTTATTATTGCTGTGGTCTCATTGTTCCGAGACAGACGGTTATTATTTATTTTCTTTCAGACCATTATGTGTAGTTATTCCTTAGTAGTTCGTGAGTTTGTGACTCCACATCTTGGGTAGAGGATTTATGTCAGTTACTTTACACTATTATTGATCTCTTATGCGAAAGACTTCCGCATTTAAAAATTTGAGTATTATTTTTGCAATTAAATATGAGAACAAACATGATGGTATGAACAAGAAATGTTGAGTGAATTGTCTTGCCTAGCTACCACGAGTAGGCGCCATCACGATCCCGATGGTTGGGGAAATCTGGGTCGTGACAAGTTGGTATCAGAGCTCTAGGTTTCATAGGTCTGACAACTCATGAACAAGCTAAGTAGAGTTTGAGGGGTAGGTACGGAGACGTCTGTACTTGTCCTCCAGAGTCTATTGAGTTAGGAAAAGTCTCTCATTTGCTCTTTCTTGTCGTGCGATTTGTTCCTCAAATACTGATTGAATTTCTACTCTGTCCTTTCGCAGATGGTGAGGACACGCGCTTCTTCATCCATCGATCAGCAGCCTGAGCCCCAGGCAGCTCTCGCAAGGGGCAGGGGCGGAAGCCATGTCGGAGGCCATGGTAGGGGTAGAGCTCAGCCCCAGGCAGCAGTTCCAGAGGTAGAGCCTCATGTTGATATTGGCGAGGAGGTTCCAGCCCCAGTAGCTCCAGTGGGCCCAGCTCAGGTCCTAGGGGAGGCCTTATTTACCCTGGATCTTCTGGAGGCTCTGGTCAGAATAGCGGGTTTTATGGATAGTGTCGCCAGAGCTGGCTTATTACCAGTTGCACCAGCCACTTCTCAGGCTGGAGGAGGGGTCCAGACTCATGTTGCACGTACTCTGGAGCCAGTACCTCCCCAGCCTCAGGCACCAGTAGTTCAGCCAGCAGTGGCCACTCAGTCAGGCACTACAGCTCAGGCCGGAGATGGAGCGGCCATGACTTCTGATGCTTTATGGAGACTTGATCGATTCTCCAAGCTTTGTACCACTACTTTCAGCGGTGCCACATCATAGGACCCCCAGGACTTCTTATTCAGTTGCCATGAGATTCTCAAGAATATGGGAATAGTAGAATCCAATGGGGTTGATTTTTGCACATTCAGGCTTTCAGGATACTCCAAGACTTGGTGGAGAGATTTCTATTTTACTCGACTAGCAGGGTCCCCAGCTTTAACATGGGACCAGTTTGCGGAGTTATTTTTGGAGAAGTTTCTCACTGTTACCCAGCGGGAGGCACTTTAGAGGCAGTTTGAGTGCCTCCAGCTGGGTTCCATGACTATTACCTAGTATGAGATGAGGTTTGTTGATCTGGCAGGACATGCGGTTGTGATACTCCCCACAGATCGGGAGAGGGTCCGCAGGTTTATAGATGGGCTAAATCAGCCGATATGACTTCAGATGGATGTGGGAGTTGGGAGTGACATATCATTTCAGGAGGCGGCTAATGCAGCTTGTAGGGTTGAGATGGCTCTTGCTCGGGGAGGTGGTTATCCTTCAGACAAGAGGCCTCGTCATTCCGGCAGATTTAATGGTACTTCATCTGGAGGCAGGGATTCTTATCATAAGAGCCAATCTTCCAGGCCTTTTTAGCCAGCTCTCCAGGCTTCACAGGGTGGTCCAAGTGATCGTAGGTTTCGTGAGTAGTATTCAGATCAGCCTCCCATCAGTGCTCAGCCTCTTCAGAGTGTTCGTGGGGGGCCATTCAGGTTATCAGGGATAGCAGTCCCAGCAGCCAAAATGTTGCTACGGTTGCGGTGACCCAGGTCATCTCGTTAGGTTTTGCCCTCGAGCAATGGGAAACACACAACAGTGGGGTCCTCGCCACATGATTCAGGCCCCAGCTGACCCACAGCCTGCCCAGCCATCCATGGGCGGTGGTAGAGATCGTAAAGGTGGAGGTCGAGACCGTAGAGGTGGAGACCGTCCCGCCAGAGGTAGAGGTCAGCCAGTGGATGATCGTCCTAGAGACGTAGCTCAGAGGGGAGGTACCGAACCCCGATTTTATGCTTTACCAGCTAGGACAGAGGCAGAGGCATATGATGCTATGATTACAGGTCCATTATGGTTTGCGATAGAGGTGCTTCAGTATTATTTGACCTTGGGTCTGCATATTCATATGTGTCTTCCTACTTTGCACCCTACCTGGCCGTGCCTAGCTATGCCTTGGACATTCCAGTTTATGTGTCTACACCAGTGGGCGACTCTATAGTAGTCGACCGGGTGCATCGTTCGTGCGTGGTTATATTCGGGGGTCTTGAGACCCATGTTGATTATTGCTATTAGACATGGTGGATTTCGATGTCATATTGGGGATGAATTAGTTGTCCCCATATCATGCTATCCTAGATTGTCATGCCAAGACAGTGAACTTGGCCTTGCACGAATCACCCCGACTAGAGTGGAGAGGGACCCCAGGCCACTCCGTTCGCAATGTTATTTCACATGTTAAAGCTAGACGCATAGTGGAGAAGGGGTGTCTAGCTTATTTGGCATATTGATTTCTGTATTGATCTAGCACCGGGCACTCAGCCTATCTCTATTCCTCCCTATCGTATGGCCCGACTAGAGTTAAAGGATTTAAAAGATCAGTTGCAAGACCTTCTATAATAGGGCTTTATCAGGCCCAGTGTTTCTCTCCGGGGTGCACTGGTGTTATTTGTGAAGAAAAAGGATGGCTCGATATGAATGTGTATTGATTATCGGCAATTAAACAAAGTGAAAATAAAGAATAAGTATCCATTGCCGAGGATTGATGATTTGTTTGACCAGCTCCAAGGAGTGAGGGTATTCTCGAAGATAGACTTGAGGTTGGGCTACCATCAGTCGAAGATCAGGGCGGCTAACATTCCTAAGATAGCCTTTCGCACTCGGTATGGCCACTATGAATAACCTTTCGCACTCGGTACGGCCACTATGGATTCTTGGTCATGTCTTTTGGGTTGCTCTAGCAACATTTATGGAGTTGATGAATCGGGTGTTCAAGCCTTATCTAGATCTGTTCGTGATAGTCTTTATAGATGATATCCTGGTATACTCCCACAGCCAGGAGGAGCACGAGCAGTACCTCAGAGTGATTCTTCAGACTCTGAATGATAATCAGCTCTATGCCATGTTTTCATAATGCGAGTTCTAGTTGAGTTCGATTTCATTCCTGGGTCATATTGTGTCAGTAGAGGGTATTTAGGTGGACCCAAAAAATATTGAGGTAGTTAAGAATTGGCCTCGACCAGCTTCAGTGACCGAGATTCGGAGTTTCTTAGGGTTAGTAGGCTACTACCGTCGATTTGTAGAGGGGTTCTCTTCTATTGCAGCTCCGATGACCAGGTTGACCTAGAAGGGTGCCCAGTTCAAGTGGTAAGATGAGTGTGAGGCGAGCTTTCAGAAGCTCAAGACAGCTTTGACTACGGTACCAGTGTTGATATTGCCTACGGTTCAGGGCCTTACAAAGTTTACTGTGATGCATCCCGTACTGGGCTTGGAGCGGTATTGATGCAGGATGGCAAGGATATTGCTTATGCTTCGAGACAGTAGAAAATCCATGAGAAGAATTATCCGGTTCATGATCTTGAGCTGGCAGCAGTAGTTCATGCCTTAAAAATCTGGAGGCATTACCTATATGGTGTGGCATGCGAGGTATACACGGATCACAAAAGTCTTTAGTATTTATTCAACCAAAAAGAGTTGAATGTGTGACAGAGGAGTTTGTTAGAGTTGCTGAAGGTCTATGATATTACTATCTTATATCACCCAGGTAAGGCCAATGTGGTGGCCGATGCGTTGAGTAGGAAGTCTGCCAGTATGGGTAGTCTCGCTTATATTCAGGTCAGCCAGAGACCACTTGCTCTAGATGTCCAGGCCTTAGCCAATCGGTCGTAAGATTAGACATTTCATAGCCTAGCAGGGTGTTAGCCTGCACGGTCGCTCGTTCTTCTACATTACAGCGTATCCGTGAGAGGCAGTTTGATGATCCTCATTTGCGTGACTTGAGGGATACTGTACAGCGGGGAGGTGCCACGAAGGTAACTCTAGATGATGACGGAGTATTGAGATTTCAGGGGCGAGTTTGTCTGCCCAATGTTGAGGGGATTCGAGAGTTGATCTTAGCGGAGGCCCACAGTTCATGGTATTCTATTCACCCGAAAACCCCGAAGATGTATGAGGACTTACGGCAGCACTATTAGTGGCGTAGGATGAAGAAGGACATTGTTGCGTATGTCGCTCGGTGTCTAAACTATCAGCAAGTTAAATATGAGCACCAGAGGCCTGGTGGTGTGTTCCAGAGAATTGAAATTCTCGAGTGGAAATGGGAGCCGATTACAATGGACTTCGTTACTAGACTCCCTTTGACTCGGAGGAGATTTGATAATATTTGGGTCATTGTTGATAGGCTGATCAAGTCAGCACACTTCATTCCAGTATCTGGCTCTTACTCATCGGAGAAGCTAGCAGAGATTTACATCGGGGAGATTGTTCGCCTTCATGGGGTGCCGGTGTCTATTATCTCAGATCGGGGTAAGCAATTTACCTCGCATTTCTGGAGAGTAGTCCAGCAGGAATTAGGCACCTAGGTTCAGTTGAGTACAACTTTTCGTCCTCAGATGGATGGTCAGTTTGAGAGGACTATTCAGATACTAGAGGACGTGCTCCAAGCCTGTGTCATTGATTTTGGAGGCTCGTGGGACAAGTTTCAACCATTAGCAGAGTTCGCCTACAACAACAACTATCAGTCTAGCATTCAGATGGTTCCATATGAGGCATTTTATGGTAGGTGATGTCGGTCTCCAGTTGGTTGGTTTGAGCCTGGAGAGGCTCCGTTGCCGGGTACAGACTTAGTTCAGGAGGCCTTAGACAAGGTCAAGACTATCCAGGAGAGATTGCGTTCAGCTCAGTCCAGACAGAAGACTTATGCAGATCGTAAGGTCCGAGATGTGGATTTCATGGTTGGTGAGCGGTTATTGCTCTAGGTATCGCCTATGAAGGGCGTGATGAGGTTCGGAAAGAAGGGCAAGCTCAGTCCTAGGTATATTGGTCCATTTGAGATTCTGGACCGAGTGGGAGAGGTGGCTTACGGACTAGCACTGCCACCTAGCTTATCAGTCGTACATCCAGTTTTTCATGTATCTATGCTTCGGAGATACCACAGCGATCCTACATATGTGTTAGACTTCAGTACTGTCCAATTGGACAAGGATCTATCTTATGAGGAGGAGCCGGTGGCCATAATAGACCGACAGGTTCGATAGTTGAGGTCGAAGAGTTTTCCTTCCGTGCGAGTTCTATGGAGAGGTCAGCCTCCTGAGGCATCGACCTAGGAGTCCGAGTCTGATATGCGGAGCTGTTACCCACATTTATTCCCCGACTCAGTTACTTCTTTTTCTTGTCCGTTCGAGGACAAATGATTGTTTTAGAGGTGGAGGATGTGATGACCCAAAAGGTCATCACCTGTTTTCCTCATCTATTCCTTGCTTCTGAGGCCTTAAAAACCTCATTTATTATTGCCTCAATTTACGTGCATTGTCCGGGCACGTAGCTGGAAAATTTTTGTGTTAGAATATGTGAATTCTATGGAAAATTTGAAGAAATTTGATATTAATATTGATATAGTTGACTTCGGTCAACATTTTTCGTAAACGGACCCGGACTCTAGATCGGACGATCCCAAAAGGTTCGTAGGAAAATATGGAACTCGAGCATGCATCCGGAGTCAAATTCTGAGGCCTAAAGCCCAAGATATGATTTTTTTGTTAAATTGTTTTGCTGAAATTATTAATGAAAATGGAAATGAAAATTGATTAAAAGACCATGGTATCGGGCTCGTAGTTTAGTTCCGACGCCCGATACAAGTCTTATATATTATTTAATTACTTTCTACAAAGTTTGATGGAATTTGAACGTCGTTTGATGTGTTTTGAACCATGAGTTCCAATTTTGAAAGTTTATGAAGTTTAAAAGAAGAAATCATGAATTTGAGGCTTCATTCTATGAAAACGATGTTATATTGGCAATTTGATTGCGCAAGCAAGTTCGTGGTATGTTTTTGAGGTTGTGTGCATGTTTGGTTTGGAGCCCGAGGGCTCGGGTAAAGATTTGATAGGCCGTTAGAGCAAATTTTGATTAAGAACATAGCTGGTATTACCCCCAGCTGATATCTTCGCAAATGCGAAGATTTACTCGCAATTGCGAGAAGACACAGAACATGCCTTGGTTCGGAAATGCGAACCAACCTTCGCAAATGCGAAGTGGCCCAGGAAAGGCTTTGGTTCGCAAATGCGAGGCAACGTTTCCAAATGCGAAGTTTCCCAGGAGAATCCCAGGTTCTCAAAAGCGAACCATATCTCGCAAATGCGAGATGGCCAGAATTGGCCTGAGTTTGCAATTGCGACCATATCCTCGCAAATGCGAGATTCGCAGCCCAGGACTGTCATGTTCGTAATTGCGAATAGATGTTCCCAATTCCCATATCCGCAGCTATGCAATCTGATACTTAAACGATTTTAAACCCCTTTTTCACCATTCTTTCAAAACCCAAAACACCACACATGATTCTCCAAGAGCAATATCACTCCAAATCACTTGTAAATCAATTTTTACTCAACTCTTTCAATTCCTAACATCATTAAACATGTTTTCCATGAGAAATCAAAGGTTTTTATGTTTGAAATTGTTGTTTTTGGGTAGAACCTAGGTTTTTCATAAATTGGAGAACTGGACCTCGATTTGAGGTCCGATTTCGAAACAAATTATATAATTGAACTTATGAGGGAATGTGTGACCGGATTTTTGTCTGAACCCCAAGTTTCGACCACGCGGGACCGGGGGAGTTTGGGAAATTTTGGGTAAAACTTTGAGAAAACCATTTTCATGCATTCAAACAAATTTATATAGTATTTATTAAAGTAATTGAACCAATTGTGATTAGATTTGAGCAAGTCGAAGGTCGAATTTCGAGGTAAAGCAATAGTTGAAGGTGAATAGGACTTCAACGCTTTGAGGTAAGTGTTTGATCTATCCTAGCTTGAGGGGATAGGATTGAATGTGATAATTGCTAATTGCTATGTGATCGAGTGCGGTGTATAGGCATGGTGACGAGCATCTATACACTGGCGTCTAGCAGGACCGTGAGTCGTTTGTTGATATATGTTGTGAGTTAATGTGGGATGATCTTAAGTCATGTTCTTGAGCCTTTGCCGAGTTGTGAAGGTTGATCATTGTTTCCCTTGCCAGGACTTTGTTGTGTTGTTGTTGTTGTTTCCCCTGCCGGGATATTGTAATGATTATTGTTTCCCTTGCCGGGACGGTTCATATTACTTGTTCATTATTTTGCCCTTGACTGTGATTGTTATTTGGGTGAGGAAGAGTGATAATGCACGAAGGGTGATGTCGTGCCACTTTTATTATTTAGGCACGAAGGAACATTCCGTGCCGTTGTTACTTAAACCATGCACAAAGGATCATGCCGTGCCATGGATGTGAGGATGAGAGTAAAAGCACGAAGGGTGATGTTGTGCACTTCTATTTGTTTATTTGGTGAGGATGAGAGTAAAAGCACGAAGGGTGATGCCGTGCACTTCTATTTGTTTATTTGGTGAGGATGAGAGTAAAAGCACAAAGGGTGATGCCGTGCAACCATTCAATTTCTTACTTTGCAATAACTGTTTCTGCTACACTCTGTTTTTATCTTCCTGATTTATTATGTGTTGGTGATTGTAATCCCCCAGCATGTTACCTCCTTTGTTAGTTGTCTTACTCAATATCTCTGTTATTTTGTGGTACATACATATACAGAACTGCACAGGTTTATGTGAGTGTTTGGTCCTAGGCTTGTCACTACTTCGTCGGGATAGGCCAGGCACTTACCAGCACATGAAGTCGGATTGTGCTGATACTAAACTTCTCTGCGTTTTTGCACAGGTCCAGGTTCTGAGCAGGAACAGCAGCAGTAGTATACTAGCGGGGTTACTGTACTTCCGAGACCGAGGTAGCTTGCAGGCGTTCGCAGGCCCGGCGTATCCTCTATTTATCTTTATTATTGCTGTGGTCTTATTGTTCCAAAACAGATAATTATTATTTATTTTCATTTAGATCATTATGTGTAGTTATTCCTTAGTAGTTCGTGAGTTTGTGACTCGACATCTTGGGTAGAGGATTTATGTCAGTTACTTTACACTATTATTCATCTCTTATTAGAAAAACTTCCGCATTTAAAAATTTGAGTATTATTTTTGCTATTAAATATGAGAACAAAAATGATGGTATGAACATGAAATGGTGAGTGAATTGGCTTGCCTAGCTACCACGAGTAGGCGCCATCACGATCCCGATGGTGGGGGAAATCCGGGTCGTGACACTATGGTTACTATCATGGATGATTTTACTATTAAATCAGGACAATCTATTAATTATGATAAATCAAAAATATATTTCTCAAGGAATTGCCTTATTGATACCAAGAATGTAGTTTCTCAAATTTTCAAAATGAAAGAAAGACATAGCTTTGGGAAATATTTGGGATTCCCTATTTTTTCAAAAAAACCTAGAAAATCAGATTTTCAATTTCTACTAGATAATTTTAAAACTATATTAGCTGAATGGAAAGCTAATTTCCTTACTAAGGCTGGAAGACTTACTTTAATAAATTCTACTATAAATCAACTCCCTAATCACTTGATGCATTTCATAAAAATTCCTAACTATATTACTAACATTCTTAATACATACCAACGAAATTTCTTATGGGGAACTACGGCTTAAAAACAAAGATTACACCTCCTTAAATGGTCATCATGCACACAACCACTTGAATTAGGTGGGCTAGGCATTCAAAGATTGACTCTTAAGAATAAATCTATCCATGCAAGTCTTGCATGGAGACTGTTTTAGAATCCTAATGATCTATGGGCTCAAGTTCTTTTGAATAAATATATAAGACTAGGTTCACTACCACGACGCACCTGCTCTACAACTTAGCGAGACATTATTATGGGTTGGAATTATTGTAGACTAGGTTATAAATGAAATATTGTGACAAGTCAACATGTTAAATTTTGGACTGATCCTTGGATAAAGCATAATTTTAGCCTTAGAACTTTTATTAGTGGACCTATGCCTAAATCTGAGGACCAAAAATTAGTTTCTGATTATTACTATAATCATAAATGTCATTTTGAGAATATGCCTTTCGAAATTCCTTATCATATTAAAGAGATTATAATTAATTTCTTCTTTCCAACTGTAACCTCTTTTTTTGATAAAATATATTGGAATCTAACTAATAATGGATTATTCTCCATCAGAACTATGTATTCATGTTTGGCTGCATTGAATACTTCTACCCATTCTGAATTAAATTCTCAATCTTTCTATTGGATTTGGAAACTTCCTATCCCTCATAATATATCCTTTTTTTCTTTGGCTTATTTGTCATAATAAATTTCGTACTGCTGAGTATCTTCACTCGTATAGGAGTTATTACTTCAAATATTTATGTTCAATATCATCAAAATATTGAAACACAGATGCACCTGTTTCTTTACTGCCCTCATATTAAAAACATTTGGGATTCGTTTAAAATAAAACATGATTTGATTCCTATAACATCTTCTAGGGAAAATATTTTGCAGTGGCTATATCAGCTTATTCATTTATCAAATTTGAAAATACCCTATGATATTCCTGCAAGAAGTATTATACCCTTTGTTTTATGGGAAATTTGGATTGGACGTAATCAATTCATTTACGATCATATGCCTAATTATTTAAATATGGATGCCTTAGTACAGAAAACCGCTGAATTTTATTTCTTGACAAATCATTCTAAACAAAAAATGAAAAAATTAAAAATTTCTACTTATATAAAATGGCATCCACCTGACTATATGTTATACAAATTAAATATTGATGGCTCTTGTAACCCGGATAAGGCTACTTATGGAGTAGGAGGCATTAATCGTGATCACCAATAAAATTGGATCCTAGGATATGCAACAATAGCCAATCAAGGAGATTCTACTCAAATAGAACTTATATCACTTTTAAAAGGAGTATAAATTGCCATCAAACGAAGACTTGTACCACAAATTATTGAGACAGATGCCCAAAATATTTTTACTATGTTAAAATCACCATCCATGAATTATATTAATATTATTAGTGATTTCAGGTCATTACTCCAGTGTCTGGATAGGTTCTCAGTACAACTCGTCTATAGAGAGTAGAATGTGATTGCTGATAAGCTAGCTAATTATGGTGCACAACAACATCTGGAGGACTGCCAAATTTTTGAATCACCACCTAGGTTTTTGTTGTCTTGCTATCAACAAGACTGCCATGGCATACTCCATACTAGAACAATTCGGAATTTTAGTATTAATATTACTAAAACTGTTTGTAGCTCTTTGGTACCTTTATCTACTCCTACTTTATATAATAGGCTAGCATCTCCAATAGGGAGTAACTATTATCTTAGGCCTAATCTTGTAATCTTGATGCCGTGTAGGAATCCTCAACTCTAAACTATGTAAATTTTGTTATATATAATATGCATATCATTTCTACCAAAAAAAATATAGACTACCCAGTGTAATAATCCGCTAAAGTATGCATCTGTTATTGGATGTGTCGTCATCAATGGCAGTGGTGGTGGTTACTTTCACAAAAGAAGAACATGAGCTTTTTGCATAGACATGTCGTCTAACTATTGTGGGAAAATTCACTAAAACAAGACCATCCATTGAATGAATTCTATCTGAGTATATTAGAGCGATTCCGCTCAATGCAGCTAGAAATCGGTGCGTATGATCTGAAGAATGTTTTCATAGATTTTGATTTAGTGGATCAGAAAAGTTTTTGTAAACGGTAAAATTTATGTTCCTGATTTTGTAGGTTCGATGGCTTGCATTAAGGAGCAAGTTAAATATGGACCAAGCTCAAGCCCGATGACAAAATACAATGCTCAAAGATCGAAGTACTTCAATGGGCACTGAAGCTGAGTATGACCAACACCAAGATGATGCCGTTATGAGTTTGTAACTGAAAGAGTACCATTCTTGGCACATCCCCAAGATTACAACATAAATTCTTGGATATATCTGTACGAGTTAGTACGAATGCATATGTTAATGGAGGTGCCGTCATCAATGGCAGGGGCGGTGGTTACTTTCACAAAAGAAGAACATGAGCTTTTGGCATAGACATGTCGTATAACTATTGTGGGAAAATTCACTAAAACAAGACCATCCATTGAATGAATTATGTCTGAGTATATTAGAGCGATTCCGCTCAAAGGTGCTAGAAATCGGTGCGTATAATTTGAAGAATGTTTACATAGATTTTGATTTAGAAGAGGATCAAAAAAGTTTTTGTATACGGTAAAATCTGTGTTCCTGATTTTGTAGGTTCGATGGCTCGCATCAAGGAGCAAGCTCAATATGGACCAAGCTCAAGCCTGATGACAAAATACAAGGCTCGAAGATCGAAGTACTTCAATGGGCACCGAAGCCGAGCATGACCAACCCCAAGATGATGCCGTTATGAGTTTGTAACTGAAAGAGGAACATTCCTGCCACATCCCCAATATTACGGCATAAATTCTTGGATAGATCTGTACGAGTTAGTACGAATCCGTGCAAGACGGTTAGACACTTGTCTCAACAAAATTCCTTGCGATAAATAGAAATATAATTTATTTAGGGTTCCGCTATTATATAAAGGTGTCATAACCCAAATTTTCCACCGTAAGGACTGTGATGGAGCCTAACGTCGCACTCGCCAGGCAAGCCAACATTAGAGTTCTATTTAAATTTTTCTTTTACTTTTTATAATTTTTATTTAAAAATAAAATAGATAAATACACGAAAATAAAAGCGGAAGTACATAATTAACTGATTATCCATATGCTATTAATAAATACCGTAAACTATTATAACCCAAAACCGGTGTCACAACCCACAAACATTCTATGAATAACTACAAGTATGGGTTCGAAAGAAAAATACATATGTCTCGGAAGAAAATAAAATAGAAGTGAGGAAAACATAAAAGGGAAGACCAGGGTTTGCGGACGCATGCATCACTACCTTAGATCCCCCGGATGAATGACTACATGTGACGAACCGACCCGTCACCTCAGGTATTACCGCTCCGTTCTTCCCATATTGTGTTGCCTTATGTTTCATTATCAGTTTTGGGTGCGGTAGAATTTAATTGGAGTAATTTTGGTAAGAAATGAGACACTTAGTCTCTTTTAAGAAGGTTTAAGTTGGAAAAGTCAACCGGATGTTGACTTATGAGTTAGAGGGCTCAGAATTGAATTTTGATGATTCGGTTAGCTTCGAATGTTGAAATGTGACTTAGGAGTGAAATCAAAATTTAATTTGGAGGTCCGTTGTAGAAATATGCTTGAATTGGCGACGGTTGAATTTTGGCAAATTCCGGTTGATAGGCAAGATTTTGATCCGGAAGTCAAAATGGAATTTTAACAGTTGCAGAAGCTTCGTTAGGTAATTTTGGATATGTCCGCAAATTTTCAGATCATTCGGACATCGTTTGGTCGGGTTTTTGATCGAATAAGAATTTTGAAAGTTATGGTTAAACTTAAGCTTGAATTTGCTGAAAATGAACGATTTTGATGTTAACGATAGTGATTTTATGATTCGATCAAGTTGGAATGAGGTAATAGATCATGTCTGTATATTCGGTTGAGGTCTCGGGTGTGTTTCGGATGTCCAACGGGTCATTTTTGGAACATTTTTGCCATTTTGAGCATAAATGTAATGATCCAAAGGTCTATTTTTAGTTCTAGAGATCCAAATTTGATTTCAAGACTTCAAGAATTTAAATCATGAATTATAGGACTGATTTGGAAATTTTGGTTTAATTTCATCAAGTCGCGATTGGGTTTTGATACGATATGTGAGTTAATTGTTTAACGAGAAAAATTGATATTGAACTAAGAAAATGAGCTCCAAATTCGGTTTTCTATGAACCACTAGATCTGTATCAAAATTACGGAGCCATAGGAAAAAGAATCGTCCAATTTCGAGTTCGTACGGCCGAGTTAGAGCCATTTTAGTAAAACATGGCCGTGCTGCAATTTAGTAAAAAAGTCGCTACAATGAACAGTGCGGTGAACAGTACCCGTGAATAGTAGATGTGTACAGTACCGTGTACAATACTGTGAACCGTGCCCGACGCGGGAGAACAATACCTCGCGTGAACAGTGATTCCGAAAAGTGGCAGCATATCCGCGAGTTTGGTCATTTCTTCACCATTTTCAACCATTTTTTAGAGCTCTTGAACGGGATTGAAGGGGTTTCGACTGGGAATCATTGGAGGTAAGTTTTATGAGTTAATTATATATTTTTATACAAGAATCATCCATAGATTCATGAATTTATGGCTAAAAATCAAGAAAATAGGGCTTGGAGCAAAAACCTTAAATTTAGGATTTGAAGGACCATTTGTGGTCCGAATTGGGAGTTCTTGGTATGTACGGGCTCGTTTCGAGATGAGGATTCCGAAAATGTGAATTTCGGAATTTTTCGTGATGTGGGCTCGATGCTCGGGTTTTTCCAATTTCGTATTTATGGGTATTTTTTGAGTTCTTTCGATTGGGTTATGTCCCATTATCATATTATGATGTATTCCTTATAATTTTGGATAGATTGGACTTCATCTTTGTATTCCAGTTTTTATCTTGTATGTATCTATACATTGTTCGCCAGTAGAAGCGCCTTTACACATTAGATGCTCGTGAGTAGTGACACCCCGATCGGGTTGTATTGGGATGAAATCAATGGTTTTAAGGAGATAATTTGGGGTTGTTGGTTGGCCTTGTCTTCACGAGAGGCACCATCACGACCGTGTTGGGATTTTGGATCGTGACAAGTTGGTATCAGAGCCTAGGTTACTAGGTCTCACAAGTCATGACCAGGGTTAGTAGAGTCTCGGGGATCGGTACAGAGACGTCTGTATTTATCCTCGAGATGCTGCAGAACCTTTAGGAATCACTTCACTTTCTTGGAACTCTTATCGTACGTACTTGATTCAACTTGAAAATATAATTCATGAAATTCCTTCCACACGTCTGTATGCGCATGCGAGCGCTCGGTATTATAAGTGCCTTGATGGTTTGTGATTCCCCGATCGAGGGGCGAGATGTAATATTTGTAAGTTTCACGTTCGGTTAGTCTGGAGGACTTGAGGCCGAATCTTTGCTTATGGCTTGAGCACCAAGGTGCTGATTTTGTGAGCTGGAGTTATGAACTTTTATGTTCAGTACTGTCCCAAATTGCGGGAGTGGCGGCTGGATAGCTATGTAACAAGTATGTTGGTATTGTGTAAAGTGTGTGACATTGGAAGTTATACAAAAATATTAAGGAAAGAAAATATTCTTACTTGGTGGAATAACGAGATAATGGAGGGTTGAAAAGTATTCTATATGTGTTGTGATTCAAATAGGTGAAACGCATGTCCATGCATCAATTTTGATAATATATTACATGTAGTATTGAGATTAATGTTGTTGATATACATTGTGATGCTTTGTCAAGTTGTGGACGTGTTGTTAGGATGGTTTTGGTGGTTCTCTGGCAGATGGATAGGCCCAATTACAAAGGAAATTGTGCCAAATATTTTGAAAAAGTTGGGACTTAGTAAAAAAATTGTCACCTAAGGAGTGGGCATAACTGTTGTGTAACTAAATGCAAGAATTGCAGAAGAGTTAAAATTTCTGATGATTCGTGTCTCCACAAGCTTGTGAAAGAGTTAGTTTAACCTCACTATAATATTGCAGCGTCATTAGAGTAAAAGAGTTTTTGTGTTATTGAATGTGTCCTGATAGATTGCTTCGAGCCAAGTTGGGGAGGTTGCTACTAATTAGCTGGTTGCACGGTTATGTGCTATGTTGGTTCGATCTTAAGGTATACTGACAAACCAGTTCTAGTTGCGGAAATTGGGTCGAGAATGTAATGAGTGAAGGAAATGTTTTGACACAGATGTCACGAAGTCGGATGAGCATGAAAGAAGTTTCGATTGTTAAAGTAAATTGGTAGTGTCTTAAGCATCACTTGAGAACGGTGTTGCGCAGAAAGGGCTTTGCGCCCTGGTTAATTATTCTTGATCGCTTTACAATGTTAGTACGACTGGTGGTTTGGAGGTACGTGTAAGGCCCCGTAAAATTTTTGTGCATAAAACCTAGTAGCCGTGGTGTCATGGTCCGAATAATGTGTTAGGAATGCGTAGAATTCTTCGCGGCGAGCAAGCTCGCCGCGGTTCGGACCCTTGGTAGTGATTTAAGTTTCAAAAATGTAGAGAATTAATTTTTCCGAAAAGTGTTCAATTTGCGGTCAAGAATGCGATCGCAAACCTGACATGCGGACCGCATTCTTGCCGCAAAACGTTCCAGAGAGTTGCCCAAAATCGTGTCAAAAGTGCGGTCGATATGCGATCGCATGTCAAATCTGCGGTGCACTTTTGCGACCGCGGAATCAACATGCGGTCCGCATAGTGACCGCATTCCTTAACAGAACCTGCATAACTTTGAGGCCATTTTTGCGGTCACTTTGCGGACCGCATGTGGATTCTGCGGTCGCATAGTGACCGCATATTTGACCCCGGCCTGGATTTTTGTAACATTTTGACCCGATCTCTTCTTTAAT
The DNA here is from genome assembly GCA_032618575.1 of Nicotiana noctiflora. Lineage (NCBI taxonomy): Eukaryota > Viridiplantae > Streptophyta > Magnoliopsida > Solanales > Solanaceae > Nicotiana > Nicotiana noctiflora. The sequence continues at coordinate 11,546 of JASVEL010003753.1, read as the reverse complement.
ATAACACCTTTCTTCTTCATTTTATCATATCATCTCACCAAAATTAGAGAGAGAAGAGAGGGTTTTTAGAGAGAGAAGTTCTTCATCTTCAAAGATTGTTCCAACTACTTAATTCCAAGGGATTCTAGGGCAAGGATTCAACTTCCCCAATATTTTCAAGGTAAAAACCCTAACTATTTTCTTTGATTTTCAGTTTTAATTGGGTAAAGAGAGGTTTGCATATAATAGCTTTTGAAAATAGAATTTTTACACTCATGCATGATTATTGAACTTGATTTCTAGTAAAAAGAAGTGAGTAGAAGTAAGAGTCTTCAAGAACAAGGTTGGCAAGAGTAGGATATCTTGGGTAAACATAAAGTAGGAAGAAAGATCATCACCAGGTATGTATGGCTAATTTTGATTCTTGTAAAATCGCCCAAAATGTGTGCGAATTGTTTTGGCATGTGTCAAATTGAGAAATTTTACGTAATTGTTTGATTTCCTTGTTGAGCATTTGATTGATGTTGAACTACGTGTGGTGTGGTATGAAATATGAATGGAAAGATAAAAAGGTAATCGAGATTGGTAAAGAATTGGGAACAACCATTGTGATGGCATATTTGGCCTATTGTGGAAGGAATTTGAAACACCTTAATTGTGGTAAATTGTTGAACATGATTATGTGGGCATTTTCGATTTTGGAATACTTGTAACTTGGTTTTGATATTGGCTTGAGAAGAAATTGAGAACATGAACCAATGTGTAAGTGACTTATTTGAACTTGTTGAAATTGTGTGTAGTACCTTATCTGCTGTTTGAAATTGTTGTGTTTTCATCTGTAAGGCGGGGTCGTGTTGCGCGCCGCAACGTGGTGAAATAAGGTGTGGGTTGGGGTGATAAGGGTGGCCGAGGTAATAAGGGTGGTCGGGGGCAATAAGGATGGAAAGCGATCGAAATCGCTATTGAAAATTGATACATAAATCAATAATGTGAAATTGTGAAAGGAGACAGCAGGAGAGTTTGCAACCTGTGGGGCACCGATTGCCCCTTTGTTTGACTACTTGTGCTTTACGTGATTGATTGGTTATTGTTAAATTGGTTGATCGTAGAAAGTGCTTTGTGTGAGAATTATTTGAAATAAGGAAAATGTGGAAACATGGTTGGCTGGCTTAATTAATTGTTGATGTAATTAAATGGTGAGTTTACTTGGGACAAAGTTTGTCCATACATACCAGTACAATTCAAGTGTACTGACGTCCCTTTTGCCGGGGCGCTACATTCGTGTCATGATTGTAGGTGGATCAGTAGCAGGCACTTCAGCTCATCGGCAGTAGTATCTTTCATCCTCCACTGCCCGTTTTTGGTGAGCCCCTTTCTTCCTCGGGGCCTTGTGTGGTTCATGCCACTTCGGTTTAGATTTCATTTTGGTTTTGTAAGGTATAGCCGGAGCCTTGTTACCAGCAAGTATTGTATTTCCCTTTTGTATCCTAGAGGCTCTGTAGACATGTAAACTGTGGGACTCCAGTCTTATGTATATATATTGTGTTATGTCGGGCGTTGTAAAAAATTGAAATCTTGTTAACGAATCACTCGTATTGTTTTATTTGTTTAATGTGAAATCAATTATGATTAGTAATATATTTGGTTAATGAGAAACAGTCAACACAGGGGTAACGTGTGGGAATGAAAGGCACCCAGGTCCGCTTGACTGGGGCAACCCGGTCGGGCGCCGGTCATGTCCCTCGATTTGGGGCGTGACAAACTTGGTATCAGAGCTTAAGGTTTTAAAGTGTCCTAGGATGTCTCGGAGCCGTGTCTAGTAGTGCCCTGCTTATAGGTGTGTTGTCGACCACATCATATAAGTAGGGGGCTACACGGGCATTTAGGAATTTACCTACTTCTTTGTTAATCTATATCGTGCGGTAAAGTGCAATATGGAGATATCTGTGTCTAATTCGCGCCTTGTTCCCAAATTTTCAGAATATGGCACCTAAGAAGAAGGCTAGACTCGGCCTTAGGGCCAATGCCGGCCCAAGTGCGGTTGTTAATCATGTACCCGATGCCGTGGGAGAGAATGACCCACCAGTCCCGAATTTGCCTGGCCCATCTGTTCAAAACCCAAGTGTCCCTATTCCAGCTGCGGCAGAGGATGCCACCATTCCTCCTGCCGGTGTTCCTGACTCAGATACAGTTCCCGCTTCGGGCTCTGGTATCTCTAATGAAGAACTTAGGGGAGCCATCCATATGTTAACACAGTTAGTGGCTGCCCAGGCCCAGAGATCCCATGATGCCCCTGCATCCTCCAGCGGACAGGGAGATTCCTTTGGCTCCAGAGTCCATCAATTCTTGCGATTGGCCCCTCCAGAATTTTCAGGTACCGATCCAGAGGCTGACCCACAGGAATTCCTTGATGAGATATACAAGACCCTCAGAGTGATGAAGGCAACATATATAGAGGGGGTAGAGTTGGCCTCGTCCAGGCTAAAAGGAGCGGCATGTTCATGGTTCGAAATGTGGGAGGATTCCGGTGAGGAAGGGAGCCCTCCGGCCAGATGGGACGAGTTCGTGGATGCATTTATCGACCACTTCTTGCCTGCCGAGACAATGAAAGCCCATTCCACTGAGTTCGAGGTCCATAAACAAAGCAGTACGAGTGTTTGGGAGTATCACATGGAGTTTGTCCAAGTATGCTCCTCGTCTAGTGTCGACCATGGATGCCCGGGTTCGACGGTTTGTTCAATGCCTTAGCCCTTTGGTAGTGAATGAGGCCGCCATAGTAGCTTTGCACTCAAACATGAACTATGGGAGGATCGTGGGGTTTGCTCAAGCCACAGAGGCCAGGAAGTTGAAAATTCGTGCAGAGAGAGAGAGTAGCAGCAGGGCCCGGTCGATGGGTCATTCAGGGAGATCACTTTCAGGGAAAGGGTCATCAGGGCTATCCCAGTCATATGCTCAGTCCTCCGCGAGTGCACCGCCATCTGTGCACAGTCATCAACATGACAGTTATTCGAGACCAGGTTCAGACAGCAGGAGGTCTTGTCAGTCTGGTCATCCTGGGGTGAGATCCCAGCAGCAGGGGAGACCTACATGCCCCAAGTGTGGGAGATTTCATACAGAAACTTGCTACCTTGACCTTCCGGTGTGCTTCGGGTGCGGGGTGAGAGGTCACATTCAGCGGGACTGCCGTGCACCCCGTCAGGGTATAGGTAGGGGATCTGCTCAGGTCATCCGGTTCTTCAGCTGCTACATCATCAGCGCGTACTCCAGCAGCAGCAGGGCGTGGTGCAGCTAGGGGTGGAGCTCGGGGTAGGGGTGGACCTAGCCGATTCTATGCATTGAGTGGCCGCCAAAATGCCGAGGCTTCTCCGGATGTTGTTACAGGTATCATGTCTGTTCAGACTATTGATTGCTATGCCCTTATTGATCCAGGGTCCTCCTTGTCTTATGTTACTCCATTCATTGCTTCAAGTTTTGGGATAGTACCCGAACAGCTTCATGAGCCGTTCTCTGTGTCGACTCCAATCGGTGATTCTATTACAGCCTCACGAGTCTATAGGAATTGTGTTGTTACGGTGGGTGGTCGTGATACCACGGCCGATCTTATTGAGCTTGGGATGGTAGATTTTGATGTAATTATGGGGATGGATTGGCTCTATTCGTGCTTTGCCAAACTTGACTGTCGAACGAGAGTTATGAGGCTCGAGTTCCCTAACGAGCCAGTTATTGAATGGAGAGGAAATGGTGTAGTGCCAAGGGGTAGGTTTATTTCCTACCTTAAGGCTTCGAAGATGATTAAGAAAGGGTGTATCTATCACTTGGTTCGGGTAACGGACACCACCTCAGATGTGCCTACCCTCGAGTCCGTGCCAATTGTGAATGAATTTCCTGAAGTGTTTCCAGATGAGCTTCCGGGCATCCCGCCGGATAGGGAGATTGATTTCGGAATTGATGTATTGCCAGATACTCAGCCAATATCCATTCCACCTTACAGAATGGCGCCAGCAGAGTTAAGGGAGTTAAAGGAGCGGTTGAGGGATTTATTAGAGAAAGGGTTCATACGACCGAGTGTGTCGCCATGGGGTGCTCCGGTTCTCTTTGTCAGAAAGAAGGATGGGTCACTTCGAATGTGTATTGATTATCGGCAGCTCAACAAAGTCACCATCAAGAATAAATATCCTTTGCCTCGAGTGGATGATCCGTTTGACCAATTGCAGGGAGCGAGGTTCTTCTCAAAGATTGATTTACGGTCTGGGTACCACCAGTTGAAAATCAGGGAGCAGGATATTCCTAAGACCGCCTTCAGAACTCGTTATGGTCACTTCGAGTTTTTGGTTATGTCTTTTGGGCTAACCAACGCCCCAGCGGCTTTCATGGACCTTATGAATCGGGTTTTCAAGCCATTCCTAGATTCCTTTGTGATTGTATTCATTGACGATATTCTCATCTACTCTCGGAGCGGGGAAGATCATGCCGTTCACCTCAGAGCAGCATTGCAGACCCTTCTTCAGCATCAATTGTATGCCAAGTTCTCAAAATGTGAGTTTTGGTTGGAGTCCGTAGCTTTTCTAGGGCATGTTATTTCCAGGTGAGGGAATTATGGTGGATCCTCAGAAGATTGCGGCAGTGAAAGATTGGCCTAGACCCACGACCCCGACAGAGATTCGCAGCTTTTTGGGTCTGGCACGGTACTATCGGAGGTTTGTAGAGGGATTCTCAACCCTCGCCTCCCCATTGACTAAATTGACGCAGAAAGCAGTTAAGTTCCAGTGGTCCGAAGCATGTGAGAAAAGTTTCCAGGAACTGAAGTCAAGATTGACCTCGGCACCAGTATTGGCCTTGCCAGAAGGCACAGAGGGATTTGTAGTCTATTGTGATGCCTCCGGAGTCGGTTTGGGATGTGTATTGATGCAGCACGGAAAGGTTATAGCTTATGCTTCCAGACAACTCAAGAACCATGAGAAGAATTATCCGACGCATGATTTGGAACTTGCAGCTGTTGTGTTTGCCTTGAAAATATGGCGACACTATCTTTATGGGGTTCATGTAGATGTGTTTTCGGACCACAAGAGCCTCCAATATTTGTTCAAGCAGAAAGAGCTGAATCTGAGACAGCGGCGGTGGTTAGAACTACTTAAGGACTATGATATGGACATATTGTACCATCCAGGGAAGGCAAATGTGGTAGCTGACGCTCTTAGTCGGAAATCCATGGGTAGTTTGGCTCATTTGGGTGTGGATCGGAGACCCCTGGCTCGAGAGGTCTACCAATTAGCCAGCTTGGGGGTTCGTATTTCGGCGTCAGGACGAGGGGGATATCTTGGTGCATAATGGAGCAGAATCATCATTGGTCGCGGAAATCAAGGAAAAACAATTCATGGATCCAGCATTGGTTCGGGTGAAGGAAGCAGTCATGAATGACAAGACCTCAGCATTTGTACTCAGCAGCGAAGATGGTGTATTGCGGTGTCAAGATAGGCTATGTGTTCCGGATGTGGACGAGCTTCGGGAAAGGGTAATGGCAGAGGCTCATACTTCCAGGTATTCTGTGCACCCTGGTTCAACGAAAATGTATCATGATCTCAAGGAGATTTATTGGTGGAACGGTATGAAAAGGGATGTGGCAGGCTTTGTAGCTAAATGTCCAAACTGTCAACAAGTTAAGGCCGAGCATCAACGGCCTGGTGGATTAACTCAGCTTATAGAAATACCAAGGTGGAAATGGGAGATGATCAATATGGATTTCGTGGTGGGGTTACCTCGCACTCGGCGTAAGTTCGATTCAGTATGGGTGATAGTAGATCGACTCACCAAATCAACTCACTTCCTGCCTGTCAAGTCCACTGATACTGCGGAGCAATATGCAAGATTGTACATCAAGGAGATAGTAAGGCTTCATGGAACTCCACTTTCTATCATCTCAGATCGCGGGGCTCAGTTCACAGCTAACTTTTGGAAGAAGTTTCAGCAAGGTTTGGGAACTCAGGTGAATCTCAGCACAGCTTTCCATCCACAGACCGATGGACAGGCCGAGCGGACCATCCAGACACTTGAAGATATATTGCGGGCTTGTGTCTTAGATTTTAAAGGTAATTGGGATGAACACTTGCCACTGATAGAATTTGCTTACAATAACAGCTATCATGCTAGCATTCAAATGGCCCCGTTTGAGACATTGTACGGGAGAAGATGTAGATCGCCAATCGGGTGGTTTGAGGTAGGTGAAGCGGAATTGCTAGGGCCAGATATGGTGTACGAAGCTATGGAAAAGGTCAAAGTTATTCAGGAGAGAATGAAAACAGCACAGAGTCGTCAAAAGTCCTATGCGGACGTTCGTCGAAGGGATTTGGAGTTTCAAGTCGATGATTGGGTGTTCTTGAGGGTATCTCCTATGAAGGGAGTCATGCGATTCGGAAAGAAAGGGAAATTGAGTCCTAGGTATGTCGGGCCATATCGGATCGTTCAAAGGATTGGTCAAGTTGCTTATAGGCTAGAGTTGCCTCATGAGATGTCATCAGTGCATCCGGTATTCCATGTGTCCATGTTGAAGAAAGTGATTGGAGATCCATCCACCATCATGCCAGTCGAAGCTATAGAGGTTAATGAAGATTTGTCATATGAAGAAGTTCCGGTTGCCATTCTTGATAGGCAAGTCCGTAAGTTGAGAAATAAGGAAGTTGCCTCTGTTAAAGTATTGTGGCGAAGTCAACAAGTTGAAGAGGCCACATGGGAAGCGGAAAAAGAGATGAAAGAAAAGTACCCCCATTTGTTTGATCAAGCCTAGAAGAAATTAGGTGACCCTCCTACTCCTAGTAATTGTCAATTTTGCCTAAGTTGTTTCCCTCTTAGTGTTAGTAAAGTCTCATTCGTTTTGTAATGAATTTAATGTGTTGTCACATTTGGGTCATTTGAGCCTTTCTTGATAAATGAAAGCCTTATAAAGATTTACGTGTTAAATAAGCGACTAATAGTAAGTGTAGATTGGTAATGGTTTGTTGAGTGTACATGGTGTTAAATTGGTTTAATAAGGTAAGAATTCATTGAAGTGACTAGTTTACGTGCATTCGTTAAGGCAAGAAAGTATATACGAGTTGTGGAAAGTGTTGTAGTTGTATATTGTTGTTTGGTAATGTGTTTCGGGGGTGTGTTTCGGGGGCCCTCTGACAGGTGGATATGTCCATAATACAAAGGAAACTCTGGCGAAATTTTTCTAAAATATAAGAGTTAGTCAAATTTTTGATGGTTGCATATCATGTCTTTCAAAACCAACTCATTTATTTCAAAATCCTCATTCGAGGACGAATGATCTTAAGGGGGGGAGGATGTAAGGCCCCGTAAAATTTTTGTGCATAAAACCTAGTAGCTGTGGTGTCATGGTCCGAATAATGTGTTAGGAATGCGTAGAATTCTTCGCGGCGAGCTTGCTCGCCGCGGTTCGGACCCTTGGTAGTGATTTAAGTTTCAAAAATGTAGAGAATTAATTTTTACGAAAAGTGTTCAATTTGCGGTCAAGAATGCGATCGCAAAACTGACATGCGGACCGCATTCTTGCCGCAAAACGTTCCAGTGAGTTGCCCAAAATCGTGTCAAAAGTGCGGTCGATATGCGATCGCATGTCAAATCTGCGGTGCACTTTTGCGACCGCAGAATCAACATGCGGTCCGCATAGTGACCGCATTCCTTAACAGAACCTGCATAACTTTGAGGCCATTTTGCGGTCACTTTGCGGACCGCATGTGGGTTCTGCGGTCGCATAGTGACCGCATATTTGACCCCGACCCAGATTTTTGTAACATTTTGACCCGATCTCTTCTTTAATATAACACCTTTCTTCTTCATTTTATCATATCATCTCACATAAATTAGAGAGAGAAGAGAGGGTTTTTAGAGAGAGAAGTTCTTCATCTTCAAAGATTGTTCCAACTACTTAATTCCAAGGGATTCTAGGGCAAGGATTCAACTTCCCAATATTTTCAAGGTAAAAACCCTAACTATTTTCTTTGATTTTCAGTTTTAATTGGGTAAAGAGAGGTTTGCATATAATAGCTTTTGAAAATAGAATTTTTACACTCATGCATGATTATTGAACTTGATTTCTAGTAAAAAGAAGTGAGTAGAAGTAAGAGTCTTCAAGAACAAGGTTGGCAAGAGTAGGATATCTTGGGTAAACATAAAGTAGGAAGAAAGATCATCACCAGGTATGTATGGCTAATTTTGATTCTTGTAAAATCGCCCAAAATGTGTGCGAATTGTTTTGGCATGTGTCAAATTGAGAAATTTTACGTAATTGTTTGATTTCCTTGTTGAGCATTTGATTAATGTTGAACTACGTGTGGTGTGGTATGAAATATGAATGGAAAGATAAAAAGGTAATCGAGATTGGTAAAGAATTGGGAACAACCATTGTGATGGCATATTTGGCCTATTGTGGAAGGAATTTGAAACACCTTAATTGTGGTAAATTGTTGAACATGATTATGTGGGCATTTTCGATTTTGGAATACTTGTAACTTGGTTTTGATATTGGCTTGAGAAGAAATTGAGAACATGAACCAATGTGTAAGTGACTTATTTGAACTTGTTGAAATTGTGTGTAGTACCTTATCTGCTGTTTGAAATTGTTGTGTTTTCAACTGTAAGGCGGGGTCGTGTTGCGCGCGCAACGTGGTGAAATAAGGTGTGGGTTGGGGTGATAAGGGTGGCCGAGGTAATAAGGGTGGTCAGGGGCAATAAGGATGGAAAGCGATCGAAATCGCTATTAAAAATTGATACATAAATCAATAATGTGAAATTGTGAAAGGAGACAGCAGGAGAGTTTGCAACCTGTGGGGCACCGATTGCCCCTTTGTTTGACTACTTGTGCTTTACGTGATTGATTGGTTATTGTTAAATTGGTTGATCGTAGAAAGTGCTTTGTGTGAGAATTATTTGAAATAAGGAAAATGTGGAAACATGGTTGGCTGGCTTAATTAATTGTTGATGTAATTTAATGGCTTGAGTTTACTTGGGACAAAGTTTGTCCATACATACCAGTACAATTCAAGTGTACTGACGTCCCTTTTGCCGGGGGCGCTACATTCGTGTCATGATTGTAGGTGGATCAGTAGCAGGCACTTCAGCTCATCGGCAGTAGTATCTTTCATCCTCCACTGCCCGTTTTTGGTGAGCCCCTTTCTTCCTCGGGGCCTTGTGTGGTTCATGCCACTTCGGTTTAGATTTCATTTTGGTTTGTAAGGTATAGCCGGAGCCTTGTTACCGGCAAGTATTGTATTTCCCTTTTTGTATCCTAGAGGCTCTGTAGACATGTAAACTGTGGGACTCCGGTCTTATGTATATATATTGTGTTATGTCGGGCGTTGTAAAAATTGAAATCTTGTTAATGAATCACTCGTATCGTTTTATTTGTTTAATGTGAAATCAATTATGATTAGTAATATATTTGGTTAATGAGAAACGGTCAACACAGGGGTAACGCGTGGGAATGAAAGGCACCCAGGTCCGCTTGACTGGGGCAACCCGGTCAGGCGCCGGTCATGTCCCTCGATTTGGGGCATGACAGTACGATCAGGATATTCTTACGGTAGGTTGTGGGAGTGTGTCCCACGGGAATATTATATAAGTATGGCATGTGATCACTTGATTGGTTAATGATGTAAACCAAGTATGAAGGTTGTGATGATGTCGTTAAATTAAATAATCATGCCTAGAAGGCACTTGGCATATTGGGTTGTGAACTAGGGGATATTACCCCAATTGTGATGGTTGTTTAGTGCCTTATGAAAAAAAATTTAAAAGTCATTACGGACCTTTTGAAAGGTTATCAGATTAGTTCAGTGTGATCAGAATTGGCTTGAAGTCGATGGATATATTTAATGTGAATAATGGCTCTATATCTGGCCGGATGTGTGCATTTTTGTAACGCGGTCCTCATGGAGGAGTAATTCGGTTGATGTTTCTTTGACAGATATTTCGCGTATTGATTCATTGCGCTGTGTGAAAGGTGAGACGACTTGATAAATTGTTATATGTTGAGAATCCGCGTAGGAATGATATTATATGAGCACCTTGGCTCTTGAAATTCAAATTGTACATCACCTGAATTGGCTTGAGTTTTGTAGTTTATAATGCTACATATCCCCCAGGAATGATATTATGCACCTAACATGCATATGACCGATATACAATATTTGGTTATAACGAGCAAATTTGGCTCGATGTGTATGTCCTTATGTGAGATCTATATGTGGATCGGGTGGCACGCCGCCATGGGTATGATCTGGATAGGGTTGCACGCCGCAACAGTGTGATATTAAGCATAGTTTTCTATATACTATTTTGTATGACTTGCTTCCTGTTTTCTCAAAAAAGTCTATATTAGTGCGTATGATTTGATGATCCCTTCCAAAGATTGTTTTCTTTTGTATTGCCTTTGAATTGATAGCCTATTTGGCACATTGGGGCCTCACATGCGACATATACTTATGTCTGGAGTTGCTTATTGCCCAAACAGTTCGTACTGGGTAAGACGAGATCATTTCATTTAAGATCAGTGCAATCTAAGTATGTGAAGTAAAATTAAAGAGCTAAGACCATTGTTTGGCTCACAATAAGGTGATAGTTCATGCCAAGAGTGTAGGCTTAATGAATCATTGTTTCGGCAGTGGTTATAAATGAATACAGATCTCATCTGTCGAGTCAATATTGTAAGAATTTGAACAAGACCTGTTTATGTCATGCATAACATGTGATGTGTAGTGATTACTTCTAAATTATTAGATAAACAATCTTCAGATGATTAGGGAGAATGATATTTCTAAGTGGAAGTGATTTGATGAGAATAAATGTCTCAGAAAAAAGGTAATGTGATTAAACTGGTTATATTTCCGTTGTATTGCGGCATATTCTTGTTATAACCACTAGGGGTATTCGGGTTTGCTTGGTAGCACAGGTATATATTAAGTATCTGTCGTGGAATAATTGGGTATCAGATGTGTGCATGTATTTGCACAGTAGAAACTTGGATCAGGTATGATGATTTGTTGTTATATGGAGTTTTGATATACAGGTTATGTTGTGATGTTGGAATTCAGAATGGTTTCCTTAGTGTTAGGTAATTTTGAACTATTTTATTAGGGGCTACACCAGAATTGCCACAGGTTGCGTGGTAAGAAGCATCGGACTATGTTCTAGCAGAATGGTTGTGTCCCACAGACCAGTGGATGACTGGGAAGGATCGTCTTTCTTAAATAAGTCCTTAAGGCGGATGCTAGCACATAAGTTTTCTACCATTGATTCAGTTCCGGTATTGAGGGACTTTTTGGATGCATTCCTTGTGGCCGGGTATGTCGCCGGATGAAATTGGGGATGTTGGTATTTATTTAATGTCAGACACTATATCTTATAGTTCTGACATGATTTATAGTAGTAGAAGGAGCAACTTCAGGCTTCTTGATAATGAATTTATTGATAAGCTGATTGGCTGCGTAATTAGCTTGAGTTAGCTTGGTTAGTCCCGAGTTGTATGGTTGGGGGATAGGTTGATTCGATTGCTTTTGGACTTGTTAATGATT